>CM072527.1:1415872-1423372 GCA_036898135.1 Oncomelania hupensis
GGTGCAGCGTCGCATACGACGAGGACAGCGGGGCCTGCGTCAGCGAAGGCGACTAGTGACAAGCATCAGCGCTACTGCAGAAATCGTGCTGTTCTAGAACAGTCTAGAAAGGTACAGCATAGTCAAGAACTTTCCAGAAAAAAAAGAACTCTACAGTCAAGAACTTTCTAGAAAAAGAACTTTACAGAAAAGAACTTTCCAGAAGCATCAAGATGGCTGACTTCTGGCAGAAAGGGATGCAACTGAATCTAAAAGGCAAACAGCTGACGGAGTACGTCAAGTCTCAGGAGAGAATACAAGAAAGAGAAGAACAACGTCAGCGTGAAGAAAGAGAAGATGAGCGACGGCGTGAAGAAAGAGAATTGGAAGAGAAGCGTCTAGAAAAAGAACTAGAACTAGAACAGAAGCGTCTAGAAATTGAACAGCAGCGGCAAGAAAAAGACAGAGAATTCGAGCTGAAGCGTCTTGAGTTCCAGCTAGAAATGGCGCGTATCCAGCAACAGCAGAATGCGCCACAAGTTATCAGTGACAACAAAGCTCCAAAATTGCCAGCATTCGTCGACGGGAAGGACCAGATCGACAGCTATCTGGCGAGATTCGAAAGGTTCGCCGAAAGCTCCAATTGGCAACCTCGAGACTGGGCGATTCGACTAAGTGCACTTCTGACAGGGCAAGCGCTCGAAGTTTACACCAGACTGTCGAACGATGACGCCAAAAACTACGACGTCTTGAAAGAGGCCCTATTGCAGTGCTATAACTTTACAGAGAAGGGCTACCGTAAACGCTTCCGTGAATGCCGGCCTAAGTCAGACGAGACGCCAAAGCAGTTTGTGGAGCGCCTGTCGTCATATCTACACAAGTGGGTGGAGTTATCAGGCGAAAGCAAGTCTTACGACAGTCTCCATGACCTGATCGTGAAGGAACAATTTCTCAATGCCTGTCACAAGGACCTAGCGACCCACTTAGAAGAACAAAAGCTGCAGACGCTTAAAGATGTGACTGAGGCTGCTGAAAGATATCTCATCGCTCATGGGAAGACCCTGGGGCCACCCAGCGCGACGAAACATTTTCAGAAGACTGGAAACCATGTGAACCAGATCCAGGGGAGCCAGACGAACCAGAGACAGACGGACTCCACGCCTCCTCCCAGGGAAGGGCATTCAAGAGGCTGTTTCACCTGCAACGCTACAGACCACAGAGCGGCTAACTGTCCTCAAAACAAAAGTAGCGGACAGCGGAGCAGTACGGACAATTCAGCGGCGGGCAACCGGCAGAGGCGGTTCTCCAATCAACGGCAAACCAGTAGATCTGACCATCAGGTGTGCGGCGGGAGCGTCATTCTTCCGAGTGAGACCAAGCGCACAGCTACTCCTGCCGACGTGCAAGAGTGCATGACCGATGGCCAACTTCTCCTTGCCAACGGGAAATCCATCCCCGTCGTCGCCAGCGCAGCTGTGACCGTACAGAACATGCCTGTTTCCAAGGGACGCGTCGGAAATCATGAAGTGACTGTTTTAAGAGACTCTGGCTGCAGTGGGGTCATCGTCAGAGAAGACCTAATCGCTAAAGAACAGTTCACTGGCGATTCAAAATGGACACTTATGGCCGACAGCAAATGTGTGAAAGCGCCAGTTGCAAAAATTCATGTCAACACCCCTTTCTACATAGGCGAAGTCGAAGCGGTTTGCCTGAAGAAGCCGCTGTATGATTTGATGATCGGGAATATCGACGGCGCGAGGCGACCCGACGACCCCGATTCAGAATGGAGTCCTGCCTCAACCCAACATGTCGAAGTTGCGGAGGAGGATCCATTGCCGTTTCCCGATGGAGACCTTACAGAGCTGCTACGGGACAATGTGGTTACTCCGGCTCAGCCCTGCCGACCAGAGATCGTCGGTGCTGTCACTACCAGGGCCCAGGCCAAGAGAGACAAGACGTCTACGCCACTGAAGGTCGCCGACAACTCTAAAGCTGCCATCGTGGACAGAGATAAGCTGATCCAGCTCCAGGAAGCTGATAGTACTTTAAACAAGTACAGGAACCGCCAAGACCACGTGACCAAAGGCAGTGGTACGGTCTATTTCGAGGTGAAGGCCAAGATCCTGTACAGAATCTTCCAGCACCCGAGGGTCAACGGAGGTAAACCACTACGTCAAGTCTTGGTACCGTTACCCCTAAGGCGCCAGGTGATGGAAGTAGCGCATGACTCAATCATGGGAGGTCACCTAGGCATCAAGAAGACGTCAGACAGAATCCAGGCGGTATTCTACTGGCCAGGACTTCATGCGGACGTCAGCCGTTTCTGCCGATCGTGTGACATTTGCCAGAAGACCATACCTCGAGGAAGGGTCCCGAAAGTGCCTATGCAGAGGATGCCTCTGATCGACCGACCTTTCAAGAGGGTGGCCTTAGACTTAATCGGCGAAATAAGACCTCCGAGTGAAGAAGGTCATCGATGGGTACTGTCTTTAGTGGACTATGCGACTCGGTACCCAGAAGCAGTGCCTCTGAAGAAGATTGACACTGAAACTGTAGCAGAGGCACTGGTGGACATGTTCAGTAGACTTGGAGTGCCTGAAGAAATTCTGACAGACCTCGGGACGCAGTTCGTCTCTGACTGCATGAAGGAGGTCAATAGACTGCTGAGCATCCGGCATTTGACTACGACACCCTACCATCCGATGTGCAACGGGCTTGTCGAGAAGTTCAATGCTACGCTGAAGTCCACCCTGAAGAAACTGTGCAGCGAGCAGCCCAGACAATGGCATCGCTATATCAACGCCTTACTTTTCGCCTACAGAGAAGTACCGCAGGAGTCCACCGGCTTTTCTCCGTTCGAGCTGTTGTACGGAAGAACCATCCGAGGGCCGATGCACATCCTGAAAGAACTGTGGACGAAAGAAGTAGACACCCCAGAGGTGAAGAACAGCTACCAGTACGTGTTTGAGCTACGGGAGAAGCTGGAGCAGACTCTCGAGATAGCCAGAGAAAACCTGAAGAAGTCCCAGGACTGTGGAAAGCACTACTATGATCGTAGGGCTGTAAACAGGAAGTTTAAACCTGGCAACAAAGTGCTGGTGCTGCTACCTACTGATCATAATAAGTTGCTGATGCAGTGGAAAGGCCCGTACGAAGTGGAGACCGTGGTGGGGATCAACGACTACAAGGTGAAGGTCGGTCAGCATTCCAAGATATACCACGCCAACCTCCTTAAGCTGTACGTGGAGAGGCCGCCAGAGACTGTACATGCAGCAACAGCAGCTGTGACCGACGACAGCTTTGACAGCGAAGAACTGTTGGAACTGGGAGACTTCCACAGCAAAGAAGGCATCGATGTTGTTAAGCTAGGACCGAGCTTGACGGAAGGTCAAACGTTGGAGCTCAAGGACCTTATGGGCGAGTTTCCCCCTAACTTCAATGATGTCCCAGGCTCTACGACTTTGGTCGAACATGAAGTCCACACCCAGACCTGGAAGGAGTATCTGCAGACCTTGAGGGAGCCGTTCCACCGTCCCGCAGAAGCCAACCTGACCGTGAGACCCAGCAAATGCATTCTGGGAGCTGACAACGTCGACTGCGTCGGACATCCGACGGGAGAGGAAGACAACGGAGGATGCACTGACTCCAGGAAAGCCTACGAGATCACTGTCTTTGACCCTGGGCCGATGACAACCGTAACTGACGAGGGCGTTGATTCCTTGCGAACGAAAGAACATTGTGTGGACGAACTAAGAATATTGGTAATGAGAGACTTGCAGATGAGAAACTTTGACTCTGTGTGAATGAACTGTGAACATTGACATTATCCAGGCAGATTTGAAGATGAAAACCATTGACTCTGTGTAGATAAGCTGAGCGCAATTACAGTATTCAGAAAGTCTTAAATTAGTTTCAATTGAGGACTTTGTTTGTGCATTACGTTTCAACGTTGTTGAAAGAAATTGGGTAAATTTCTTCTTGAGTGGGGGGTTATGTTACGTTGAAACGCGAACGAAAGTATGTCGGAAGCGTGTACGATAGATCTAATCGTTTCGATTTGCAAAGTATTCAATAATGGAGTTTATTTACCTTTGATTTGAGTTTGCATTGTTGTTAGGAGAGGCTTTGTATAACGTTGATAATTTGCTTTGGTCGATATTACTGTAGAAGTTTCTGGATCTGAGTGTTTACTTTCTATAGAGGTTTCCCGATACATGTCGAAGCAAGAGGTCGTTCCAGAAGGAGAAATAATAATGTATGACGTAAGTCAGTGATGACGATCTTTTATTCGATTGGTGGCAGTGCGTCATTTCTACATTGTTCGAAATTCTTCCGGAAGAGAGAGAGGTTATTTAATCGTGTGCCGAGATTGTTGTGGAGAGAAAAGTTGTTGATAGTGATTTGGAAAGTTGCTGTGAAAGTTGTTGAGTTGAATTGAGAATTGTATGCAGTTGTTGATGTGTGCTGAATAAAAGTGGAAAACTTCATACGTCGACTTTGTGACTTGTATGCTGTTTGGACGGGCTGTGTGAATAAACGAATCTGAGTTACACCCTATCAGGAATTCAAGCATCGGGGCTGAATCAGATACTGATAGAAAACACCAACATCAAACTGAGTGTAACAGTCGGAAATGACTTGCGGCAGCCTCGCGAGCTTAGACTGTAGTGTTCTCGATGACCTCTGTCCACTTGTCCACTGCCCGGCAATCTGTGACCCTTGTTGTGAGTGGTCATCATCTTCATCATCGTCTTTGTCCTCGTCACCTCACCGTCAGTGTCATCGTTTTCGTGTTAACATTATCGAATCGTCTCCTTTCGTCGTCATTGCCGTCGTCATCAACATTTTCATCATCACCGGCAGCATCCTCTTCATCATCGTCTTCTACACCGTCATCATCGTCGTCCTTGTCGTCGTCAATATCATCATCATCATCATCATCATCATCATCGCCTACATTATTATCATCTATATTATAATCTCTATGTAACGCCAAGATATTTGGATTTTTAAATTTTTTTAAAGTCCTTATATAGAACTTTTCCAGCTCAAGAGCTGCTCAAGGCGCTGGCCGACCCAGGATCTAACTCCTTTCGGTCGAGGCGCCCATTTGCAGCCTTTTGGCGCATTGTCTGACGCCCAGACGACTGAGCACCATCCTTGGCGATTAGGATATGTAGGGAAAGGGATCTAGCACTTGCTGTGTGTATTTGTTTAGCCGGCACTCACACGACTAGGACATGGGCGTCAGGATCTTTAACGTCCGTATGATATAATGCGTACGTGCACAGACTAGATTACATTACATTACATGGTTATTGCTTAAGGTCCAGCTGACTCTTCCGAGCCAAATCAGGACCAGAGAAACGTTATCTTAAAATATTATAAAATGGTTGAAATCTTAAAAACACAAGCCTGTTACTCTTAAATATTAACAAACTTTCACACGCAACCTCTTAAAAAATCTTTTTTAAATCTGATAAATTAAAAATATGTTCTCTTTCTTCAATCAAATCACTAAAATCAGTCTTACCAATAAAATCCAACCAACAACACAAAACAAGACGACGTGATTTATATGCGATAAAACAAACCAACATCATGTACAAATTGAAACAGGTGTTGACCATCGCATACTTTAAAAATCTCTTTGAAAGGTATTGAACCAAAACATCTTTCTCTTTCATCAAGCAGATCAGCACATTCAGACATGAAATGGCGAACAGAAAATGATTTATCACATGCAAAGCATCATGGTGGTTCTTCTCCTTTTAGAAGGAAACTGTGGGTGACATAAGTATGCCCAATATGAAGGACAGACAGCTGTTTTTTCTTTGCGAGTGGATGCAAAGTTAGGCAAAGAAGCTGACAAATCGGGAAGAATTTGAAATAATTTCTTATTGATATGGTTAGACCAGTCAGTCTTCCACAGCCGTTTACAATAAGATCCAGCACCTAAACAGATAAGAAAAGGGAACGAGAAGAAGGATGAGAAGGAAGAGAAAAAGAAGAAGAAGAAGAAGAAGAAGAAGAAGAAGAAGAAGAAGAAGAAGAAGAAGAAGAAGAAGAAGAACAACAACAACAACAACAACAACAACAACAACAACAACAACAACAACAAGACAAAGAAAAATGAGGAGGAGGAGAAGAAGAAGAAAAAGAAGACGATAATGATATTGTAATATTTTTTTATTCATTTTAATTAATTTATTTTAATTCATGTTAATCTATTTATAATTTAATATGTTATCTGTGACGACACGAGTTTTCAGATAGCAGGGAGAATTATACTTTTTACGAAGTTACACTTCTTTGTATGTAGTGTACATAGGGTAGCGTGACCGATTTACTTTTTTGCGTATGAAGGTGCAGTTTCGTAAAGTCCGTGCGTAACGAAGAATAGGGCTATGTGTAATAAGAATGTGCATACTGACGAGAGCTCGACTATTTGCTTGTGGCCGGTGCGGTTTTGGTAGGGCAGAGTGGTTTGAGATGCTTTTGCGAGAAGGACGAATCTAACCAGGCAGCAACCCTGTGACAGAGGTCATTGTAGTGTAGGGTACTGCTGGAAGGGTGTGTTTATTGTTTATATAGCCACCCAAGGTCTTATGCCCTCGTTGGGATAAGGATGTTTAGAGTTCGAGAGGAAGAATATTAACTGTGAACGAATGTAGGGTTTTGTTCTTAAGTTGTGTGTTGTTCTCGATTGAACACCCACCAAGACTTAGTGTCTGTTACAGAACTAAGGTGACCTCATCCTCAGTTATAAGTGTTATTTGGGAAGTGAAATAACCAGCAATAGCAAGACAAAGTGACTCTCAAAAGACTAACCATTTGTGTACTGTGACAGTGCTGTGTTGTGTTGTGGTGTTGGGGGAGAAGGTGTATCACAAGCCGGGGCCTAAAAGGTGAGCAAACCCTGTTATTCAATTCTTTAGTGGCGCACTCCGAGAACTGCGTACGCGTATGAGTGGTAATGAGTGTGGGGAAGGGGATGTATTTTAGGATGCATAATGAATTTTGTTGATTTTATATGATTTTCCTATGATTTTACTATTGTATATGTGATGGGGAAATGTCGTGGCTGCTGTTGTATAAGTGGGTCAAAGGCGACGATGGGGAATGTAGAGAGGGAGAGAGAGAGTGGGTGTGTATGTATGGAGAGAGCGATAGAATGTATTATACTGAAGAAAGATGAAGTGATGATTATAAGGAAGCATGTTTATATTACAGTATAATGCGGCGAGATAGTATGAATGAAGGAAGATAATCGTGATGTGTTATAACCGTTGGGGGGTGATGGTGATGATGGAGGAAGGTAGAATGAATCAGGATTGTGTGATTGAAGTGTGGTTGCAATAATTATGTATATTTATTTAAATGTTTGTATTCGTAGAAGATGCGAATTATTTAGCATCAAAGGTTGATTTATATTATTGAAATGTGTGTATAGCATCTTGTATTATTATCATGGTATTCATACACAGGTCAAGATGGGGGACGGAGGACGGCGTGTTATAT
>CM072527.1:1428372-1500872 GCA_036898135.1 Oncomelania hupensis
CGTAACTCCTCCACCGTACATCACTTCTCATAGAGGCGATATCGCGAAGTTATTTCTCTCTTCTTCCTTTTTCTCTGATACATGCTACTGCTACCCCTATGCTGTCGACGATCCATGCTTCTTGGTTAATGTGCCTGTGCTGTTCCTTCCTATCCTATCCTGTCCCGTAACCCGGAGGTCGTAGAGGCACCACAGATGATCGTTTAACCAGCATACTCCATCTTTCTCTGTCCTCAGCAGCCCTGATGGCTTCGCTCAATGTCAAACCAGTCCATTCTCGAATGTTGTCCTCCCACCTCTTTTTCGGTCTCCCTCTTCTTCTACCTCCTTGCACTGTGCCTTGCAGAATAGTCTTTGCAAAGCCTGATGATCTGGTGACATGGCCATACCATCGGAGTTTCCGTTTCTTCACCACTGTAAGCAGGTCATTGTGTTGTCCAATGGCTTGTGTGATGGTCTGTCGGACTTCGTCGTTGGTGATGTGTTGTGTATAGGAAATGCCCAGAAGTCTTCTGTAGCACCTCATCTCCATGCTTTGTATTCTTCGTTGGAGATTTGCTGTGAGGGTCCATGCTTCGCAAGCATAAAGAAAGATGGAGATGACAAGGGAGCGCAGCAGTCTTATTTTGGAATGTAGACTGATGGTCCTGTCTTTCCAAATGGGCTTCAACCTTGTCCATAAGCTCTGGAGGTGGTGTCAAGCCTCTGTACCAGCTGTTCAAGTTCTTGTTCCTCTCCAGCCAATCCATCAATGTCATCCGCAAAACGAAGATTGGAGATTGCTCTACCCCCTATGCTGACTGTGCCTTCATGATCTGCAAGAGCATCTGACATGATGCGCTCTAGGAAGATGTTGAAGAGTGTTGGAGAGAGTAGGCATCCTTGACGCACACCGACTGTTGTGCTGTTACATATACAAAAAACACAGATCAATCACCGAGACATGTGGTGTAAAGGCGAGCTTATTAGAAGTAACGAAATTTTATTTTTGAAAATTTTGATGATGATGATGATGATGATGATGATGATGATGATGATGATGATGATGATGATGATGATGATGATGATGATGATGATGATGATGATGATTATGATCGGGAAGAGGAGGAGGGGGAGATGATGGTGGTGGTGGTGGTGATGATGACGATGATGAAGATGATGATGATGGTGATGAAGATGATCCCAATCACCACGTATCTCTCTCACCCAATCATAAACACACACGCACACACACACACACACACACACACACACAACCGTGTAATAACGCCGTTGTGGTGACTTTCATGAAACTCTACATACGTTACTTTGAAATTTTTACAAATTTGTCTATTTTTTGAAGCTATCCCTAACCCTAACCCTAACCCTTAACCTAATCCTAAGCCTAACACAGCCCTAACCGTAACGGAACACTGTTTTGACGTCAAAATAACGGGGTCCGTCAAAAGAAAGTACGTAGAGGTTCAAGTGTATGTCAGAATAAAGGCGCTTCTACCTAGCCTATCACACACACACACACACACACACACACACACACCCATAAAACGCCGTCTAAACATAAACACACACGCATACACACACAAGCACACACTCACATACAGGCTCTCACTCCTACTTCTCCTTCCCACCTCCCACCCCCTCTTCCATTATTAACAGTCCAATATGGAATACCCCTTCTTTCTCTTATACCGCCAAAGGAAATATCTCTCTCTCTCTCTCTCTCTCTCTCTCTCTCTCTCTCTCTCTCTCTCTCTCTCTCTCTCTCTCTCTCTCTCTCTCTCTCTCTCTCTCTCTCTCTCTCTCTCTCTCTCTCTCTCTCTCTCTCTCTCTCTCTGGAAGTACAAACTATGGAATCACATCTCCTACATTCAGTGACTAAAGAAGTTCGCAGCCAAATCACGTTGTTTTCATCTTGTCCTCGGTACTTCCGGTTGCAGAAAGTCAGTGCTTTCAACTGTAAAACTGAGCAATCATGGACCAACTAGATGACATTGTTGAGGCTTGTACAGGCAGATTTGAAAGAGCAAGACCACAGGAGAAACTTTGCACAGATGCTGTTGGTGGTTCGTGTCGTAGTTTAAATTTCTGTTAGGTTTTTTTTTTCTTCTTCAGAAATGCTAAGCATCTATAATGTACCCACCTGGCATATCTGAGGAATCTACGGGCGACAAGCCCCCTGTTCTGCTACTTTGAAGCCGGAAAGAGGTAAGCTAGCCTCTGCAATCTAACTCTTTCTATGATTGGTTTTTTTCTTTGCTGTGATTCCCAGACCTGTGCACACTCAAAATGCTCATCAGTAGCAAACAAACCAAATTTCAGTAGTTTTTAAAAATTTTCAGTAGCAAGCTGTAACGACAGTTCAAGACATAATTCTGCTCACAAAGCACACAAACTGAAACACTACGAGGCAGTAGAATGGGAATTACAATCTATTCAAGCCAAGCTAAAACATCAACACTGTTACTTTTTTTTTGTTTAACAAAACCTTTATTAGCAGAGTATCAAAATATACAAATTAGGACAATATTTTATTTAACAAAATGTATGGCTGGACAGATTAATGATGATTTTAACTTGGTTACATACTTTTTAACTGCATTAATACAACTGGAAAAAGTCGAAAAATTTGAATAAATAATGTATTTTTGTATATATTCATTATATAATAGAAATCTACCATTGTCATTTAATAAGTGTCCAATACTATAAATCTTTTCTAACAAATTTATAAAATACAAAAAATGGCTTTTTACCAATTAGTATGTTAATATTTAGTGGTTCTGAGGAACTTTGCATTGGTACATGATTACCAAATTCATTGTAAGCACTGTTGGTGGATTTTTCTATTTCCGGGTTGTCTTTTGAATAACTTTATTTCCAGCACTGTTGTGCCGTTCTCTTCTTTTTGGGTGACAGAGCTGGGTCAGATGAATCCTCTTCACTATCTCTTCTCACTCTTTTTTTATCTTTCAAAGCTGGCTCCATAATTTTTTTTAATTACAAGTATGAAGTTGCAACCACACAAATGCTGAACGAACTAGAAACAAACGCGCGCTTCCGGTTCGAAAAACGTCTTTTAAGCACAACTAGTCCGAAACATCTTAAAACAGAAAAAAAGTTTTTTAAAAATTGAAGTAAAAAATCGGAATTTCGGAATTTTAATAAGTAATCCGTAGCTCCGTATTCTGCTCATGAAAGTCGTAGAAAATACGGAAAATCCGTAGATGTGCACAGGTCTGGATTCCCTACCTGAAGTCCTGTTGCCCGTGTGCCCATAACACTTGCAGCGCACAGCACCATGCAACCAGACACCGTCATCATCATCATCATCATCATCATCATCATCATCATCATCGTCATCATCATCATCATCATCATCATCAACTTTCACTTCTGCCTGAAACAGGTGCAAGTTAATGTAGCCTAGTTGTGACAAGAAAAATAATTCGTATACCCGCTGTTGAAATAAAAATAATAACGCACTAATAATTAACATAAATTATCTTCTTTTGACAAGTGACATATGAACTTATTGGGATCCATGCTCTCTCTCTCTCTCTCTCTCTCTCTCTCTCTCTCTCTCTCTCTCTCTCTCTCCAGTGTGGGCGGA
Organism: Oncomelania hupensis; assembly: GCA_036898135.1. Lineage (NCBI taxonomy): Eukaryota > Metazoa > Mollusca > Gastropoda > Littorinimorpha > Pomatiopsidae > Oncomelania > Oncomelania hupensis. The sequence continues at coordinate 1,431,983 of CM072527.1, forward strand.
GCTTCTGTCAGCCAGATCGCGTGATGACTCCGCTTGAACGAGGACACGATCGGTCAAGGGAGATTACCGATCTCTGGAGGGTGGAGTTATACCGCCCGAGGCACGCGCTCACGAGGGCACGCGAAGGAGTGAAGATTAGCCCCGCCCACTACCGCCCAGTGATTGATCGGGGCACTAAGGAAATTGACCACCCGTTTGACAATTATGCATCATAACGCCGTTCGTTACTATAACGTTAGACCTAACGGGAGAAGTGGCGAAATTCCCTGTGAATGTTGAACCTGAAATTAATATTGTTTTTAAATAATCCGAAGGGAATTTTACAACAACAAACTTGTCTACCTCTACAACATTGCTGCTTATTAAACATAAACTCTATCAGTGGTAATAACTTTTACGACAACAGTAAAAGGGAACTTGTTGACCTCTGCTTCAGTGTTGTCGTCTGCTTGTGTTCCTCAAAACGTGTGATTGTTTTGTCTCGGTATATCCACATCCACGCACTGGCAGCAGCGGACGACAGCACATTTTTGGGACGCTGTGCTTGAAATATTTCTGAAACTGACAGACGATTAATTAATTCTACCACCGTAAGAACTTCATTGCTCTTTACATAGGCTCTCGCCAGAATTACACCGTTGCAACTGAACAGTTCCTAACAACGCATTTATTAATTCAAGTACAGCGACTTTAGGGTGGTGTTGTGTTTTTCCCGGAACACAGTGCTTTATTTATTTATTTATTTATTTATTTTTTTCTTGTATTTCCTTTTTGTAAAAGACAGAGACAAGACCACAATTATAATTTTATAAAAAGAAAAAAAAGAACTCGGTGCCTGCGAATAACAACTATTTTTTTATTTGTGTAGAAAGATTTCAAAGCGTCGTCTGCATGAAAACAATACAATATTAGTTTTGATTTGGGCAGAAAGATTTGAAAGTCTGCATGAAAACAATTAGTCAGTTTTCATCACTGTGAAAGTCAGGCCAAACTGATCAGTTAATCAGTCAATGACCAATCAATCAATCAATGAAAACTAAGACCCAGGAGAGCCCAGTGATCGCGACTGAATACGTGTATTCAATATAGGAGTCGACTAGACGTTCCGTGAAGAAACGTAATAAATAAATGGTTTTACAAAGTATCTGCTGCATGGGGTGGCCTCCTGGCGCAGTGAGTTAGCCGCCAGTTTCAAATGCCGAAGGTCGCGGGCTCAATTCCCGCAAGGGGCGAAGTTATGTGGCTTAGATACGAGACTATTCAGGTCACCGAGAGTTTTCTCCGGGTACTCCGGTTTCCTCTGCCTCCCTTCAATTATGGCTTTGGATGCAGTCAATCTAACACATTTTTTCAAAAATAAAAAATTCGGTTTCTCTTCCGTCTTCTAATAGCGATCTCCCTGCCTTTACACCACATGTTTGAGTGATAGATGTGTTTGTTGAGTGGGTGAAACATGTGAGCGTGTGGGTTGGTACAGATAGTCGCCATTTGAGCTTGATTGTTAATTTGGGGAACAGCGCGGTTGTTGCATCCAGTATAATTATTATGGTGGAGGTTTGGGTCGGGGTGCTCGAACTATTAAAATACTTATGTGAATTCGCTCACATGATTTTTGTTTACATTATTATATTGGTTATAATTAATTATAAACATCAAGCAAGTTGTACTTGTAGTTGCATTACTACAATTGTTAACGATAGAGCTTTTAATTATTTTTGTTAGTCTATAGGCCTGTTGATGTTCAGAATAGATACAATAATTATTATTATTTGTGCCACTACAGAAAGCTTTTCTGTGCGATGAAGGTCAAAAGCAATATAAAAATATTGTTACAATGAGTGACCAGTTGAAAAAATATCGACCCTTTGTGTAGATTCTTTATTTGAGGTAGTAAAGATGTGTTGTATTGCATCTTGATGAGGTATGAAGTAGGCTGCTACTTTTACCGATTGTCAGCGAAGCTGGAACATTTATTTAGGATACGCCATGTCGATCTTAAATGCCTTTCAAACTTTAAAAACAAAAACAAAGGGTCTGAGGCTACTGACTATGAAATAATGATTTTGCTGTCTCCAGGGTGTCGACATGTCGGTGTAGCAGGGCAATGCCATGAACGCCATGTATGCTTGCGTTTATTTCACCATTATTTCTACAAACGTAGCCTATTTAAAAAATGGATTAGACAATATTGTAATCACGTTTCAGTTCTTCTGCATAAGACCATGAAGTATTCCTGACAAAATCGTGCATTCCTTTACAACCATTTTCTGGATCTCCCATTGCTTGTTCAAAACTCTTCGTAAAGTTTCCAGTGTTCTCGTCAATATGGTGTGATGATGTTTCCACTCCAGCACTGATGCTGATTTACTTTAGCGCAGCAATGACACAAACATGATCTCTCATACCTAGACGTACTGGATAATATTTACAACGTCAAGAATACTCCAAAATGGCTGCTGTTATTCCGCGAATCAACTTGCAGGGTACGTAGTAGTGTTGTTGTTGTTGTTGTTGTTGTTGCTGTTGCTGTTGTTGCTGTTGTTGTTTTAGGGGATGGTGGTGGAGGGTAGAAATGAAAGGGAGTATTTTGGGAGTGGTTGTGGTGGTGATGTTTTGTTGCTGGTGATGGTGTGTTTGTGTGTGTCTGTGCGCAAGTGCGTGTGTATTGGCCTGCGTGTATGATATTTATTCCCTTTTAGTGTATGTGCGTGCGTGCGGGAGTGCGTCAGCATTATTTTTATTTATTTAGGTATTTATTTTAGATAGTTATTTATTTATTTATCTTTTTTTTTCAAATATGTGATGGCCTCGTTCAGCTGATAAAGTTCAATTATAATATTAGAACAGGCGTTACATTTGAAAACAGATGCAACATACGAAAACACTGTAATTGCTTGCCTGACATGACACCCATCAAACACAATGTTTGGAACGAAAACATTTCTCTTTCTTTTCTTTTCTCTTTTTTTTTTCTTTTTCTTTTTCATACGAAATATTGCCATAACATGTCGCAAGAGACAGACAGAAGTATGTGGTTAGAATAACTCTGGCGAGTCGCAATTTGTGTCTTATTGTTAACAGTTGTTTCCAGTGGTCGACGTCAATTAAGGCTCGGTGTTTTGATCTGTCTGTAATCGACTTACGCTTGAATGTGTGTTTGTCAACATAGGGCCCCTTAATGTGTGTTTGTCAACATAGGGCCCCTTCATGTGTGTTTGTCAACATAGGGCCCCTTCATGTGTGTTTGTCAACATAGGGCCCCTTCATGTGTGTTTGTCAACATAGGGCCCCTTCATGTGTGTTTGTCAACATAGGGCCCCTTCATGTGTGTTTGTCAACATAGGGCCCCTTCATGTGTGTTTGTCAACATAGGGCCCCTTCATGTGTGTTTGTCAACATAGGGCCCCTTCATGTGTCATTAAGGACTGCCCAACGAGTGAAGGATAACCACCGATGGCCTAGTTAGGAACGAACTAACTACAAACACAATCCACATTTCAACGACAAACTAATATTCTCACTTCTGCAAGCGCCCGTCCTGCCTTGTAGGGATCTGCGACGTCTTTTATTTTTTTATTTTTTTATTTATTTATTTAGTCGTTCTTGTTTAGCGCCTTTCCAGTTCAAGAGCTGCTCAAGGCGCTGGCCGATACAGGATCTAACGCAAGCCGCCCGAGGCTCTTACTTGCAGCACTTGGGCGCATTCTCTAACGCCTACACAACTGGGTACAATCCTGGGCGACCGAGTATGGGACAAAAGGGGCCTCAGTGCTTGCTAGTGCTGGGTGTATTTGTGTAGCCGACACTCACCCCTCTAGGACATGCGCTTCTGGATCTTTAAAATCTCTGCGATGGAATGCGTGTGTGCACGGACTAGACCTCGATTTATACTGTCATCCGAAGGTGTAATTTACAGAGACTCTCAGAATACCTAAAGGTGGTAGAACTTGTAATAATAATTACTATATCTAGGCTTGTATGTATTTGTTATGGATTTGTCAGATCAGAAATTAACTGAATAAACCATTGTTTAAACCAATATTAATTTTGAGTCCGATCAGTCCAAGTGCGATGCGACGTGTTTCTCGGGCTGTGTGGATTCTTTTGGAAGGACAACTTGTCCTGTTATGTTTTGTCCTGCAAGCTTAGGCTATATAGAAAAGGATCAGAGACAGAGAGAGGTCTCTAGAGGTGATGATATTTGGGGGTGGGGAGAAGTAACCTAGTGCGTGCTGGGTGTATTTGTGTAGTCGGCGCTTACCCGTCTTGCCAGGATCTTTAAATTTCACGCGATGGAGTGCGTACGTACACTGATTAGACCTCGGTTTATACACCCATCAAAAGGAATAGGGGCGCAGTGTCTCATGGTAATTTTTATTTTATTTTATTTATTTTTAATTAATTAATTAATTAATTTTTATGTAGTAGTAGTAGTAGTAGTAGTAGTAGTAGTAGTAGTAGTAGTAGTAATAGTAGTGTGTTTCTTCCTTTATTTTTGTGTGTGTGTTTCACTCTTCTTTTATTTATTTATTTATTTACTACATTACGAGGACATCTGATGCATCACGTGTTAAAAGTTAGGCTGGTCTTCGATCTTGTGTTATTTATCTCTGAATAACCTTACAGGGGAAATATCAAGATTTAAAAAAAAGAATGTTTGTTTGAATGCGTGTACAGACAAGACCTCGGTTTATAATCTCATCCCAATGCATTCTTTCCTAAAAGAACTGTTTGGTTAGTTGGTTGGTTGGTTGTTGTTGTTGTTGTTGTTGTTGTTGTTGTTTTACCATGCAGGATATACTGATAGGATAATTGTTAAAGTTCTTATATATATTTAGTACCCCCGTTGGGGTGCCGGGGGTTTCAGTATAAATAGTATCCCCACTTTCTGGAAATTTAGCGCTTTAAATTCCCACTGTCGCTGTCTTTTTCATTTTGCTCTTTCTCGTTCCTGCTCTGTTCTATCAATCTGCTATACTATCTTCTTCTTCGCTAGACCAGTCATCTACCTTTTTTCTTGAAAACTCTTCCGGGACAAGACTCCTTGTTTGTGTATGAGGTCTGTTGGATCATCTTGGGAATATTGGACGCTTTCTGCCAGGTGGTCACTAGGGATTCCTATGATGTTATTATTTAGCAATGTAGGCATTTTATATGTATGTGTTTGGTGATAATTTATAATGATGTTTGTATTCTATTTTGTTTTTGTAAACGGGGGGTTCGATAAGTTGGGGTGAAGCCTCAGCCGTCCCCTGCGTGGGATGTCTTTATTGTAAAGTGACTGGCTGGTGGAGAGCTTTCGGTTTTACCACTAGGGTTGTTTCAGCAGATCTTTTATGCGGATCGGGGGTTGTCCGGTCCTGATTTGGCTCGGAAGAGTCCGCTGGACCTAAAGCAATAATAATGTAATGTAATGTAATATATATTTAGTTCAACAAGTAGGAACTGACCCTGTAGACGTAGCAAAGACTTGTATAGTAGAGTAGAGTAGAGTAGAGTAAGTAAAGTAGAGTAGAGTAGAGTAGAATAGAGTAGTGATGGCATCATTATCTATCAGCCTTTTGCCCTCTAGATAGGTGTGCGTTTAAGAGCACGCGTATTACTTGTCATACTGGCAGGCTTTCAGGCATCAGTTGTCTGATGATTTTTGCCTACCAGGAATTTTACCTATACCTTGTAGAAGATTAAATGGCGTCAATTCTGGAGGTAAATCTCTTTGATCCCCGATAACAAAAGCCATGCAGTTAACGAATTATAGGCTGGGCAAGGTAGGACATGGGAGCAAATAGGGCATGTGAGCACAACTCACAGACACAACAAAACAAAGCAAACAAATAAAGGACGAGTAGCATTTATTGCAAAAAACACTAAGAAAAAGGAGTTTTCAAAATCTTACAGTAAACTCCTAGAAACGGATAAAATATATTCACAATGTCGTCAGTAAGACTGAGATTATCATTATGATGACGACTAACTTGGCCTTAAAAACTCTCATATATCAATGCTACCATAACATGCTCATGGAGATTAAGACCACACACAAATTACAGAAGGATTATCTGTGAGGTTAAAAGCTGCACACCTGTCTCACTTTAAATATGTTTATCCGCATTATCTGTTCAAGGTGTCTTCAGTCTGTTTCCCTTCTCGCTCGACTGCAGATGAAGATAACAGATAACAGATAACAGATAACAAATAGGAGTAGTAGTATAACTCTGCTTTAGAGGGTGGGTTTTTTTTTAGTGGCTGACACGGCCGGCTGACGTCATAGGCTGACGTCATAGGCTGATGTCATATGAGGGTATGTGAGGTCAGGGTCATTGGCTGCGGTCATCGCTGCTGTGGTATATTATATCACTGGTGCGGCATTTTGTTTGTGGGTAATGGCGGCATTTGTTTGTTTTTTGTTGTTGCGGTGTTTTATTTAATGGCGGGGCGCGGAGCGGCCGACAGCGGTCTGGTGTGTGCGGGGCGTGCGCGGGGCGTGCGCTGGGGCAGGCGCGTGCGTGCGCGGGCGGTCCACGGCATCTATTTACATCATAGGGAAGTGTGATGTTAAAAAAAAGAGTATACTGATCTTGGGATCAGCATAATGGTGGTGATACCCCTCTCTCTCTTTTTCTCTCTCTTTCTCCTTCTCTCTCTCTCTCTCTCTCGTTCTCCCTCTCTCTCTCTCTCTCTCTCTCTCTCTCTCTCTCTCTCTCACTCTTTTTCTCTCTATCTTTCTCTCTCTCTCTCACTCTTTCTCTCACGCTTTCTCTCTCCCTCTCTCTCTCTCTCTCTCTCTCTCTCTCTCTCTCTCTCTCCCTCTCTAGCAATGAGCAATTCACACACACACACACACACACACACACACACACACACACACACACACGTACACGCACACCCCAACACACACACACACACACACACACACACACACGCACGCACACATGCACGCACACATGCACGCACACACGCACACAAATATACATCTTTAACAATATTTTATGACGAATTTATGCACGCACACACGTACACGCACACCCCAACACACACACACACACACACACACACACACACACACACACACACACACACATGCACATGCGTACAAATATACATCTTTTAACAATAATTTACACACACACACACACACACACACACACACACACACATGCACGCACCCACACCCCCACACGCACGCACACACGCACACAAATATATCTATTTTAACAATAATTATGTTGAATTTACACAGGCGCACATGCACACCCCAACACACACACTCACACGCCCACACACCCACACCCACCCACCCTCCCACCCACCCACACAAATATACATCTACTAAATGGAATGATTAGGATACGATTCAAGTGTGAACAGGAATTAGAGTGTATGTTTGTGAAACAAATTAGCCACAACTGGACAAGGGTCCCTAGAGACGATGATGTCGATAAAAGCACGTTTAGACTTGATAGGTGCGTGATGGACTAAAGACGCGTGAGGTCGGCCGCGAGAATGGGAAACAGCTGCTTACATATACATACGCAATGTGGGGTTAATTGTATCTGATTAGTATACCTTAATTGAATGATAAACATTTGTTTGAAAACTTATTTTATCTGAAAAAAAAAATTGACACGGGTGGGGTTTGAACCCACTCTGATATCAATCTATTGGATCTTAAGTCCAATATCTTAACCACTCGGCCACCATACAATAATTTAAAATGCTGCATTTGTAAGATGAATACTATATGGTCACATCGTCTATGATATTGTATCAACATTACATCATCTGAGGTTAGCATATCTCATACAAAATAAGTTTAAATATGCATTTTTTCTCTCTCTCTTTCTCCTTCTCTCTCTCTCTCTCTCTCGCTCTCTCTCTCTTTCTCTCTCTCCTTCTCTCTCTCCTTCTCTCTCTCCTTCTCTCTCTCTCTCTCTCTCTCTCTCTCTATCTCTCTCTCTCTTTCTCAGCATATAAATATATACAATTGTTATTAAAATATACATTTATCTATGTATACTAATAGAATAATGTGTAAGCAGGAAAACAAGGAGAGAGAAAGTCGTGCAATTTAAAATGAAAACAAAAACCAATACTCAATGATACAAAAACACAGTGTGAGCTGTATGTGAACGCATGCAATAAATGATCTTACCAGAACTTATGTGTCTGTCCTCTATCTCTCTCACACCCTCTCTCTTTTTTTCACTCTCTGTGTGTCTATATTTTGTTATACAAACACACCCAAGAATAGTTAATGACCATTGATGGATATGTAATGACTCAATTGTCTGTACATTAGACCAAGCACCCAAAGGCTGCAAGCGTGCGTCTTGACAATTTTGATTTAGATCATGTATCAATTGACCAGCGCCTTGGTAAGTATGGCGAGATATCCCGAGGGGGTGATTAGCCAGCAGGGGGAAGGGGTGATTAGCTGCCCATCACGCTTGAAAGACTGTGGCTCATCTTATTTACATGGGAGCAGATGAGAAACTTATTTATTTTAAGAGAGATAGCTTAACTAGATTTTTTTTTGGATGTGAAGCATTGCAAATGATAGATCATGGCCTATGTGTATATATACTCTCTCTGGCTCATCCTCTCTCACACACATCTATCACTCAAACAGATGGTGTAAAGGCAGAGACATGATTTTGATAATGATTATATAGGATTGGATGAGGGTCATTTTAATCAAACAGGCAATTTTTTTAACGTTATTATTGATTTTGTTTAGTTTTGATGACAAAGTCTATCGATGACGCATGATAAAAAGTGGTAAACAGGAGCAGAATCGATGTAGTGGTTTTTGAGATATTGAATTTATATGAGGCGAATCGCGCAAATATTTTAAAGTATTTGATTTATTTTATTGATTTGAGTCTCTCTCTCTCTCGCTCTCTATCTCTCTCTCACTTTTCTCTCTCTCTCTCTCTCTCTCTCTCGCTCTCTCTCTCTCTCTCTCTCTCTCTCTCTCTCTCTCTTTCTCTGCATGTTTGGACATGATATGGAAACGGCTGACGCAAGCATAAGATATGGGAAGTAACTCTCTCTCTCTCTCTCACTCTTTCTCTCACGCTTTCTCTCTCCCTCTCTCTCTCTCTCTCTCTCTCTCTCTCTCTCTCTCTCTCTCTCTCTCTCTCTCTCTCAATGCTTAAGTATCTTAACTTTTGTAGAAGATATTTGAACAAGCTAATGCATTAAAATTGATGCTGTTTGCATAAGTTGTTGAGAGCTTTACAGTCAACGAAACCTGCTACTGAAACCTTAAAATGCCACACTTTTAAAATCACTAATAATATCTTTTACAATTAATCAGTCATTGCGTTTTTTTTATATTTTTTTCATGCACCAAAGTTATATCTTACAATATTTACAACGTTTAAAGCACTTAAAATACAAGTGATCATAGAAATTATAGACAAACTTTATCAAACATGTGTTTTTTTATCAATCACAATAACAGTACCACAAAGTACCACGCCGGCACTTTTTAAAGACATGTTTGGACATGATATGGAAACGGCTGATATGGGAAGTAACTCGATCTTTTTTTTTCTCCCTCTCGCTCTCTCTCTTTCTCTCTCTTTCTCCCTCTCTTTCTCTCTCTCGCTCTATCTACATCTTATTATTACTCGCTCGCCCTCTCTTTTTTTCTCTCTCTCTCTCTCTCCATCTCCCTCTCTCTATCTACATCTTATTATTACTCTCTCTCTCTCTCTCTCTCTCTCTCTCTCTCTCTCTCTCTCTCCCCGCTCTCTCTCTCTCTCTCTCTCTCTCCCTCTCTCTATCCACATCTTATTATTACTCTCTCTCTCTCTCCTCTCTCTCTCTCTCTCTCTCTCTCTCTCTCTCTCTCTCTCTCTCTATCAATGCTTAAGTATCTTAACTTTTTGTAGAAGATATTTGAACAAGCTAATGCATTAAAATTGATGCTGTTTGCATAAGTTGTTGAGAGCTTTACAGTCAACGAAACCTGATACTGAAACCTTAAAATGCCACACTTTTAAAATCACTAATAATATCTTTTACAATTAATCAGTCATTGCGTTTTTTATATTTTTTTCATGCACCAAAGTTATATCTTACAATATTTACAACGTTTAAAGCACTTAAAATACAAGTGATCATAGAAATTATAGACAAACTTTATCAAAAATGTGTTTTTTTATCAATCACAATAACAGTACCACAAAGTACCACGCCGGCACTTTTTTAAAGGCATGTTTGGACATGATATGGAAACGGCTGATATGGGAAGTAACTCGATCTTTTTTTTCTCTCCCTCTTGCTCTCTCTCTTTTTCTCTCTTTCTCTCTCTTTCTCCCTCTCGCTCTATCTCCATCTTATTATTACTCGCTCGCCCTCTCCTTTTCTCTCTCTCTCTCTCTCTCTCTCTCTCTCTCTCTCGCTCTCTCTCTCCCTCTCCCTCTTTCTCTCTCTCTCTCCCCGCTCTCTCTCTCTCTCTCTCTCTCTCTCTCTCTCTCTCTCTCTCTCTCCCCGCTCTCTCTCTCTCTCCCTCTCTCTATCCACATCTTATTATTACTCTCTCTCTCTCTCTCTCTCTCCCCGCTCTCTCTCTCTCTCTCTCTCTCCCTCTCTCCCCTCTCTCTCCCTCTCTCCCCTCTCTCTCTCTATCTACATCTTATTATTACTCTCTTTCTCTCTCTCTCTTACTCTCTCTCTCTCTCGTTTTTTGACCTATCTCTCTCTAGCTTTAACCATCTTTTATTGAGCCCCTCTATACCACACCACACCTGACCATACCCTATAAATAATGGTGTCCATGATTTTACATATGTGAAAATGAAGAGAAGAAAGAATGATTAGTGGCCCTTGATTGAAGATCTTATGTAGACCACACACAAGCATATACACACACACCCACACACACACACACACACACACACACACACACACACACACACACACACCCACACACACACACACACAAACACACACACACATACCTGAAGTTTTTTTTCTTTTTCGGCTTGCTTTGAAGATTGTTCAGTTTTGAGTCCAGGCACAAAAAGCATGTATGTGAATAAACACCTGTTTATTGAATGTAGTAACACAAACAAAAAGACTATTTCACAAAGGAAATAATTGTTCACCACTAATAGATCTTTGAATAGCTGAAGACATGGTAGTGAAGCGAGTAACAAGTGGCTTTTTTAAATTAATCAGTCATTTCATTTTTTATATTTTTTCCATGCACAAAAGTTATATCTTATAATGTTTACAACTTTTAAAGCACTTAAAATGCAAGTGATCACAGAAATTGTAGTAAAACGTTATAAAAAAATGTGTTCTTATCAATCACAGTAACAGAGAAAACAGTATCACAAAGTACCACACCATATTATATAGCACTTTTGTTCTTAAAGGCATGTTTGGACTCACAAAGTACCACACCATATTATATAGCACTTTTGTTCTTAAAGGCATGTTTGGACATGATATGGAAACGGCTGACGCAATCATAAGATATGGGAAGTAACCCATCTGTCTATCTCCTCTCCCTCTCCCGCGCTCTCTCTCTCTCTCTCTCTCTCTCTCTCTCGCTCTCGTTTTTTTATCGATCTCTACACACACAATATCAAAAAAATGTCACTTTTGGAGTGGATAATGAATATCTAACTACAATCTGTTGTGTGGAGTGGTTGAATATATAGACAAATCTTTACAAATATAGATAACTGAATACTAATCAAATGCGGTCAGCACGCCTGAAAAAAAAAGTCTAAACATATATGTCAACCCTGATGACACCCACCAACATGTTTAACAAGTCACACATAATATTGCATCATCGAACAGCCACATGTCTTACAGAAGGGGAGAAAGAGAGACAACTCAAACTTGACAATCACACTTGTTTATTAGTCGGCTTATAGATTTAGCCATCACCTTTTTAAAGGGCAAATACTGTGTGGATAGTGCGCAATTGTGCACCCCATGCAGCGATGATGAAGTGGATGATAACGTGCATGGGCATGTATGCAGTGTCTACACACGCACACGTACGCACACCTGCCCACACAAATTTTTTAAAACTACATGTGAAAATACAAGGAAATACTTTGAACACACTGACCCCATACAGTGATGATGGCGTGGACGCACACCCCATGCAGCGATGATGACATGGATGATGACGTGCATGTACATGTATGCAGTGTCTACACACGTACGCACACTTGTATACACAAATTTTTAAAACTGCACGCCAAAATATAGTAAAATGCATTGAAAAAAAAAAAAAAAAAACACGTACCCCGTGCAACGATGATACCATGTTCATGCATTGTAAACAGTGTCTGAACACGTGCGCGTGCATGTATGCAGTATCTGCACACACATTTTGTAACCCCGCACACGGATTTTGTAACACTGCATGCCCAAAGTTTTAAAAGTGCACGCCAAAATACAATAAAATACGCTGAAAACAAAACACGCAACCCGAGCATCGATGATACCATGTCCATGCATCGATGATATCATGTGCGTGCACGTGAGCGTGCATGTATGCAGTGTCTGCACACACATTTTTAATACTCTGTACGCCCAAATTTGAAACTCTGCACGCCCAAATTTAAAACAATGCACGTCAAAATACAATGAAATACGCTGAAAACAAAACACGCAACCCGTGCATCGATGATACCATGTCCGTGCATCGATGATATCATGTGCGTGCACGTGTGCATGCATGTATGCAGTGTCTGCACACACATTTTTAATACTCTGTACGCTCAAATTTGAAACAATGCACGTCAAAATACAATGAAATACGCTGAAAACAAAACACGCAACCCATGCATCGATGATACCATGTCCGTGCATCGATGATATCATGTGCGTGCACGTGTGCATGCATGTATGCAGTGTCTGCACACACATTTTTAATACTCTGTACGCTCAAATTTGAAACTCTGCACGCTCAAATTTAAAACAATGCACTGCCAAGGATCTCAGTGACGGCATCTGTCACATCCGAGTTGAAGGTGGTGATGGTGGTGGTGGTGATTAATTATTACATTGATCCTAATTTGATATAGTTATAGAATATGACAACCAAGTCTGTCGCACAAAGACTGAATAAGGAAAAAATGCCAAGGGATGTCTGATAGCACAGTGGTTGGAACACTCGCTACTGTGTCGCAAGTTAACCACCATCCAGGATGATTAGCACTTGGATGGGTGACCACAAAACGTGAAGGACTCAACTATGACTGACTACATAAAGCAGTGAGGGAGAGAGATGGGCATCACCCTCATTATGCTGGCCCAAGATAAGTGGGATCTCAAGACTATGGGACTATCTTTATTTTTATATACAAGGTGGTCTATAGCTGTATATGATTTGTGGATAGCGCAGTGGTTGGAGCACTCACTACTGTGTCGCAAGTTAAGCACCAGCTAGTGTGATTAACACTTGGATGGGATGACTAAATACCTACTCTCTTGAGGGTGGGGAAAGTAAAGCAGCGAGGGAGATAGAGAGGGGCATCACCGTCATTACGATGGTCCCAAGATAAGTATAATCTCTTTAACATCACGCTCCCCTACGTTCACAAGGCTATGAGACTATCCTTTATCTTTATACACAAGACAGCCTATAGCTGTATACGTTTTTTGGCTAAATCAACACTAAAACTATGAGAGCAATTAAACTGAAGAAATGGACAGTGAAAAATTGCATTTGTTGACAAATAACTTATTCATTGTTGAGTGTAAACAAAACAGACCCCACACCAAGACCACATGAGATGTAAATGGGTGCAGTGGTCTGCCCCGCCCTGCCCGCCCGCTGTCGCCCCGCTTGTTTGTTGCGGCGTTCATTTAATGGTGTGCGACAGCGAGCGGGCAGGGCAGTGCAGACCACTGCACCCATTTACATCTCATGTGGTCTTGGTGTGGGGTCTGTTTTGTTTACACTCAACAATGAATAAGTTATTTGTCAACAAATGCAATTTTTCACTGTCCATTTCTTCAGTTTAATTGCTCTCATAGTTTTAGTGTTGATTTAGCCAAAAAACGTATACAGCTATAGGCTGTCTTGTGTATAAAGATAAAGGATAGTCTCATAGCCTTGTGAACGTAGGGGAGCGTGATGTTAAAGAGATTATACTTATCTTGGGACCATCGTAATGACGGTGATGCCCCTCTCTATCTCCCTCGCTGCTTTACTTTCCCCACCCTCAAGAGAGTAGGTATTTAGTCATCCCATCCAAGTGTTAATCACACTAGCTGGTGCTTAACTTGCGACACAGTAGTGAGTGCTCCAACCACTGCGCTATCCACAAATCATATACAGCTATAGACCACCTTGTATATAAAAATAAAGATAGTCCCATAGTCTTGAGATCCCACTTATCTTGGGCCAGCATAATGAGGGTGATGCCCATCTCTCTCCCTCACTGCTTTATGTAGTCAGTCATAGTTGAGTCCTTCACGTTTTGTGGTCACCCATCCAAGTGCTAATCATCCTGGATGGTGGTTAACTTGCGACACAGTAGCGAGTGTTCCAACCACTGTGCTATCAGACATCCCTTGGCATTTTTTCCTTATTCAGTCTTTGTGCGACAGACTTGGTTGTCATATTCTATAACTATATCAAATTAGGATCAATGTAATAATTAATCACCACCACCACCATCACCACCTTCAACTCGGATGTGACAGATGCCGTCACTGAGATCCTTGGCAGTGCATTGTTTTAAATTTGAGCGTGCAGAGTTTCAAATTTGAGCGTACAGAGTATTAAAAATGTGTGTGCAGACACTGCATACATGCATGCACACGTGCACGCACATGATATCATCGATGCACAGACATGGTATCATCGATGCATGGGTTGCGTGTTTTGTTTTCAGCGTATTTCATTGTATTTTGACGTGCATTGTTTCAAATTTGAGCGTACAGAGTATTAAAAATGTGTGTGCAGACACTGCATACATGCATGCACACGTGCACGCACATGATATCATCTATGCACGGACATGGTATCATCGATGCACGGGTTGCGTGTTTTGTTTTCAGCGTATTTCATTGTATTTTGACGTGCATTGTTTTAAATTTGGGCGTGCAGAGTTTCAAATTTGGGCGTACAGAGTATTAAAAATGTGTGTGCAGACACTGCATACATGCACGCTCACGTGCACGCACATGATATCATCGATGCATGGACATGGTATCATCGATGCTCGGGTTGCGTGTTTTGTTTTCAGCGTATTTTATTGTATTTTGGCGTGCACTTTTAAAACTTTGGGCATGCAGTGTTACAAAATCCGTGTGCGGGGTTACAAAATGTGTGTGCAGATACTGCATACATGCACGCGCACGTGTTCAGACACTGTTTACAATGCATGAACATGGTATCATCGTTGCACGGGGTACGTGTTTTTTGTTGTTTTTTTTTCAATGCATTTTACTATATTTTGGCGTGCAGTTTTAAAAATTTGTGTATACAAGTGTGCGTACGTGTGTAGACACTGCATACATGTACATGCACGTCATCATCCATGTCATCATCGCTGCATGGGGTGTGCGTCCACGCCATCATCACTGTATGGGGTCAGTGTGTTCAAAGTATTTCCTTGTATTTTCACATGTAGTTTTAAAAAATTTGTGTGGGCAGGTGTGCGTACGTGTGCGTGTGTAGACACTGCATACATGCCCATGCACGTTATCATCCACTTCATCATCGCTGCATGGGGTGCACAATTGCGCACTATCCACACAGTATTTGCCCTTTAAAAAGGTGATGGCTAAATCTATAAGCCGACTAATAAACAAGTGTGATTGTCAAGTTTGAGTTGTCTCTCTTTCTCCCCTTCTGTAAGACATGTGGCTGTTCGATGATGCAATATTATGTGTGACTTGTTAAACATGTTGGTGGGTGTCATCAGGGTTGACATATATGTTTAGACTTTTTTTTTCAGGCGTGCTGACCGCATTTGATTAGTATTCAGTTATCTATATTTGTAAAGATTTGTCTATATATTCAACCACTCCACACAACAGATTGTAGTTAGATATTCATTATCCACTCCAAAAGTGACATTTTTTTGATATTGTGTGTGTAGAGATCGATAAAAAAACGAGAGCGAGAGAGAGAGAGAGAGAGAGAGAGAGCGCGGGAGAGGGAGAGGAGATAGACAGATGGGTTACTTCCCATATCTTATGATTGCGTCAGCCGTTTCCATATCATGTCCAAACATGCCTTTAAGAACAAAAGTGCTATATAATATGGTGTGGTACTTTGTGAGTCCAAACATGCCTTTAAGAACAAAAGTGCTATATAATATGGTGTGGTACTTTGTGATACTGTTTTCTCTGTTACTGTGATTGATAAGAACACATTTTTTTATAACGTTTTACTACAATTTCTGTGATCACTTGCATTTTAAGTGCTTTAAAAGTTGTAAACATTATAAGATATAACTTTTGTGCATGGAAAAAATATAAAAAATGAAATGACTGATTAATTTAAAAAAGCCACTTGTTACTCGCTTCACTACCATGTCTTCAGCTATTCAAAGATCTATTAGTGGTGAACAATTATTTCCTTTGTGAAATAGTCTTTTTGTTTGTGTTACTACATTCAATAAACAGGTGTTTATTCACATACATGCTTTTTGTGCCTGGACTCAAAACTGAACAATCTTCAAAGCAAGCCGAAAAAGAAAAAAAACTTCAGGTATGTGTGTGTGTGTTTGTGTGTGTGTGTGTGTGGGTGTGTGTGTGTGTGTGTGTGTGTGTGTGTGTGTGTGTGTGTGTGTGGGTGTGTGTGTATATGCTTGTGTGTGGTCTACATAAGATCTTCAATCAAGGGCCACTAATCATTCTTTCTTCTCTTCATTTTCACATATGTAAAATCATGGACACCATTATTTATAGGGTATGGTCAGGTGTGGTGTGGTATAGAGGGGCTCAATAAAAGATGGTTAAAGCTAGAGAGAGATAGGTCAAAAAACGAGAGAGAGAGAGAGTAAGAGAGAGAGAGAAAGAGAGTAATAATAAGATGTAGATAGAGAGAGAGAGGGGAGAGAGGGAGAGAGAGGGGAGAGAGGGAGAGAGAGAGAGAGAGAGAGAGAGCGGGGAGAGAGAGAGAGAGAGAGAGAGAGAGTAATAATAAGATGTGGATAGAGAGAGGGAGAGAGAGAGAGAGCGGGGAGAGAGAGAGAGAGAGAGAGAGAGAGAGAGAGAGCGGGGAGAGAGGGAGAGAAAGAGGGAGAGGGAGAGAGAGAGCGAGAGAGAGAGAGAGAGAGAGAGAGAGAGAGAGAAAAGGAGAGGGCGAGCGAGTAATAATAAGATGGAGATAGAGCGAGAGGGAGAAAGAGAGAGAAAGAGAGAAAAAGAGAGAGAGCAAGAGGGAGAGAAAAAAAAGATCGAGTTACTTCCCATATCAGCCGTTTCCATATCATGTCCAAACATGCCTTTAAAAAAGTGCCGGCGTGGTACTTTGTGGTACTGTTATTGTGATTGATAAAAAAACACATTTTTGATAAAGTTTGTCTATAATTTCTATGATCACTTGTATTTTAAGTGCTTTAAACGTTGTAAATATTGTAAGATATAACTTTGGTGCATGAAAAAAATATAAAAAACGCAATGACTGATTAATTGTAAAAGATATTATTAGTGATTTTAAAAGTGTGGCATTTTAAGGTTTCAGTATCAGGTTTCGTTGACTGTAAAGCTCTCAACAACTTATGCAAACAGCATCAATTTTAATGCATTAGCTTGTTCAAATATCTTCTACAAAAAGTTAAGATACTTAAGCATTGATAGAGAGAGAGAGAGAGAGAGAGAGAGAGAGAGAGAGAGAGAGAGGAGAGAGAGAGAGAGAGTAATAATAAGATGTGGATAGAGAGAGGGAGAGAGAGAGAGAGAGAGAGAGAGCGGGGAGAGAGAGAGAGAGAGAGAGAGAGAGAGAGAGAGAGAGAGAGAGTAATAATAAGATGTAGATAGAGAGAGGGAGATGGAGAGAGAGAGAGAGAGAAAAAAAGAGAGGGCGAGCGAGTAATAATAAGATGTAGATAGAGCGAGAGAGAGAAAGAGAGGGAGAAAGAGAGAGAAAGAGAGAGAGCGAGAGGGAGAAAAAAAAAGATCGAGTTACTTCCCATATCAGCCGTTTCCATATCATGTCCAAACATGTCTTTAAAAAGTGCCGGCGTGGTACTTTGTGGTACTGTTATTGTGATTGATAAAAAAACACATTTTTGATAAAGTTTGTCTATAATTTCTATGATCACTTGTATTTTAAGTGCTTTAAACGTTGTAAATATTGTAAGATATAACTTTGGTGCATGAAAAAAATATAAAAAAAACGCAATGACTGATTAATTGTAAAAGATATTATTAGTGATTTTAAAAGTGTGGCATTTTAAGGTTTCAGTAGCAGGTTTCGTTGACTGTAAAGCTCTCAACAACTTATGCAAACAGCATCAATTTTAATGCATTAGCTTGTTCAAATATCTTCTACAAAAGTTAAGATACTTAAGCATTGAGAGAGAGAGAGAGAGAGAGAGAGAGAGAGAGAGAGAGAGAGAGAGAGAGAGAGAGAGAGGGAGAGAGAAAGCGTGAGAGAAAGAGTGAGAGAGAGAGAGAGAGAGTTACTTCCCATATCTTATGCTTGCGTCAGCCGTTTCCATATCATGTCCAAACATGCAGAGAAAGAGAGAGAGAGAGAGAGAGAGAAGAGAGAGAGAGAGAGAGCGAGAGAGAGAGAGAGAGAGAGAAAAGTGAGAGAGAGATAGAGAGCGAGAGAGAGAGAGACTCAAATCAATAAAATAAATCAAATACTTTAAAATATTTGCGCGATTCGCCTCATATAAATTCAATATCTCAAAAACCACTACATCGATTCTGCTCCTGTTTACCACTTTTTATCATGCGTCATCGATAGACTTTGTCATCAAAACTAAACAAAATCAATAATAACGTTAAAAAAATTGCCTGTTTGATTAAAATGACCCTCATCCAATCCTATATAATCATTATCAAAATCATGTCTCTGCCTTTACACCATCTGTTTGAGTGATAGATGTGTGTGAGAGAGGATGAGCCAGAGAGAGTATATATACACATAGGCCATGATCTATCATTTGCAATGCTTCACATCCAAAAAAAAATCTAGTTAAGCTATCTCTCTTAAAATAAATAAGTTTCTCATCTGCTCCCATGTAAATAAGATGAGCCACAGTCTTTCAAGCGTGATGGGCAGCTAATCACCCCTTCCCCCTGCTGGCTAATCACCCCCTCGGGATATCTCGCCATACTTACCAAGGCGCTGGTCAATTGATACATGATCTAAATCAAAATTGTCAAGACGCACGCTTGCAGCCTTTGGGTGCTTGGTCTAATGTACAGACAATTGAGTCATTACATATCCATCAATGGTCATTAACTATTCTTGGGTGTGTTTGTATAACAAAATATAGACACACAGAGAGTGAAAAAAAGAGAGAGGGTGTGAGAGAGATAGAGGACAGACACATAAGTTCTGGTAAGATCATTTATTGCATGCGTTCACATACAGCTCACACTGTGTTTTTGTATCATTGAGTATTGGTTTTTGTTTTCATTTTAAATTGCACGACTTTCTCTCTCCTTGTTTTCCTGCTTACACATTATTCTATTAGTATACATAGATAAATGTATATTTTAATAACAATTGTATATATTTATATGCTGAGAAAGAGAGAGAGAGATAGAGAGAGAGAGAGAGAGAGAGAGAGAAGGAGAGAGAGAAGGAGAGAGAGAAGGAGAGAGAGAAAGAGAGAGAGAGCGAGAGAGAGAGAGAGAGAGAAGGAGAAAGAGAGAGAGAAAAAATGCATATTTAAACTTATTTTGTATGAGATATGCTAACCTCAGATGATGTAATGTTGATACAATATCATAGACGATGTGACCATATAGTATTCATCTTACAAATGCAGCATTTTAAATTATTGTATGGTGGCCGAGTGGTTAAGATATTGGACTTAAGATCCAATAGATTGATATCAGAGTGGGTTCAAACCCCACCCGTGTCAATTTTTTTTTTCAGATAAAATAAGTTTTCAAACAAATGTTTATCATTCAATTAAGGTATACTAATCAGATACAATTAACCCCACATTGCGTATGTATATGTAAGCAGCTGTTTCCCATTCTCGCGGCCGACCTCACGCGTCTTTAGTCCATCACGCACCTATCAAGTCTAAACGTGCTTTTATCGACATCATCGTCTCTAGGGACCCTTGTCCAGTTGTGGCTAATTTGTTTCACAAACATACACTCTAATTCCTGTTCACACTTGAATCGTATCCTAATCATTCCATTTAGTAGATGTATATTTGTGTGGGTGGGTGGGAGGGTGGGTGGGTGTGGGTGTGTGGGTGTGTGGGCGTGTGAGTGTGTGTGTTGGGGTGTGCATGTGCGCCTGTGTAAATTCAACATAATTATTGTTAAAATAGATATATTTGTGTGCGTGTGTGCGTGCGTGTGGGGGTGTGGGTGCGTGCATGTGTGTGTGTGTGTGTGTGTGTGTGTGTGTGTGTGTGTGTGTGTGTAAATTATTGTTAAAAGATGTATATTTGTACGCATGTGCATGTGTGTGTGTGTGTGTGTGTGTGTGTGTGTGTGTGTGTGTGTGTTGGGGTGTGCGTGTACGTGTGTGCGTGCATAAATTCGTCATAAAATATTGTTAAAGATGTATATTTGTGTGCGTGTGTGCGTGCATGTGTGCGTGCATGTGTGCGTGCGTGTGTGTGTGTGTGTGTGTGTGTGTGTGTGTGTGTTGGGGTGTGCGTGTACGTGTGTGTGTGTGTGTGTGTGTGTGTGTGTGTGTGTGTGTGTGTGTGTGTGTGAATTGCTCATTGCTAGAGAGGGAGAGAGAGAGAGAGAGAGAGAGAGAGAGAGAGAGAGGGAGAGAGAAAGCGTGAGAGAAAGAGTGAGAGAGAGAGAGAAAGATAGAGAGAAAAAGAGTGAGAGAGAGAGAGAGAGAGAGAGAGAGAGAGAGAGAGAGAGGGAGAACGAGAGAGAGAGAGAGAGAGAAGGAGAAAGAGAGAGAGAAAGAGAGAGAGGGGTATCACCACCATTATGCTGATCCCAAGATCAGTATACTCTTTTTTTTAACATCACACTTCCCTATGATGTAAATAGATGCCGTGGACCGCCCGCGCACGCACGCGCCTGCCCCAGCGCACGCCCCGCGCACGCCCCGCACACACCAGACCGCTGTCGGCCGCTCCGCGCCCCGCCATTAAATAAAACACCGCAACAACAAAAAACAAACAAATGCCGCCATTACCCACAAACAAAATGCCGCACCAGTGATATAATATACCACAGCAGCGATGACCGCAGCCAATGACCCTGACCTCACATACCCTCATATGACATCAGCCTATGACGTCAGCCTATGACGTCAGCCGGCCGTGTCAGCCACTAAAAAAAAACCCACCCTCTAAAGCAGAGTTATACTACTACTAATAGGATTAGGATCTCAGCGTCATGGAGTTGTGCGCAACGCAAGATGACAATATGGGTAACTTAAGATCTGTCTTTCGGAAGATCCGTTGATAAGTATCTTAATAAGTTGACAAAGATACAAAGAGCTCAAGTTGAAAAATCTATTGATAAAGATCTGCCGGTTTTCTCTCTCTTTTTCTCTCCCTCTCTCTCTCTCTCCCTCACTCTCTCTCTCTCCTCTCTCTCCCCTCTCTCTCTCTCCTCTCTATCTCTCTCTCTCCCCTCTCTCTCTATCTCTCTCGGATTCGACTACCGAATGAGACAAATTTAATTTAATCTTCTTGTACTTAGCCCGGCATTGTCTTAAGTTCTACATACTTCTACAGCAAGCGGCTTGATTATAGCTTAGTTATGATTCATATCACACGACAGCTTATGTTTTTTTTAAGACCTGCAAGTCATTATTATGTAGCAGGAGTATCTCCGTGTCTTTCAATTTCAGTAGTAGGCAAGCTTTAAGCTCCTCTTTGGCGTAATTTGGCAATGTCGAGATTCTTCGAGTCGCTTTCTTTCCGTGATAGCAGGTGGATTTTGACTCTATTGTTCTGTCTAAACTAACGCTGCGTAATCTTTAAGCTCTTCCTTTTTCTATCTGACGGTCTTAACTTTCTGCTGGCCCCGTCTTCTTTTTAACAGGTGAGGACTTAATCTTCTGTTACCTTTGGCCATCATTCTGAATGATCCCCGGTATTATATTTAAGCTCTTCTTTCTCACAGTTTCACCGGATTATGGCGTTAACTTTCTTTCCATATGCTTCTACTTTTGCCTACCCATATCATTGACTTTGTATTGTTCTCGCTTGTCATCCGAAACTGGACCAACCAGAAGAGATTATTTCTATAGGCGCATCTCCCATGATGCATTCCAGAGTTCTATAAATCAGTCACTGATTTGCGTCTATAACAAGCTGAAGTCATAGGTCGGACACGTCAGTCGCGATTTTGTGTGCGGTCTCAACTGAGAAGTTGCCTTTTGCAGTGCCAGTAGTCCCAGATCATTTGAGTATTGCATCTTCTTCGTTAAGCTGTAGTTGTGCATACAGCTGGGATTATTTGACATTGTTACATTAACTTTGGAACTTTGTCCTTTTATTTCTTACAACATCAAACAGTATTAAAGGTACAAGATTGCGTAGACGTTTCTTAGAAGGTGTAAAACAGCTCGGTGAGATTTGGACAAAACTAGTTCTTTCTTTTGCTGGTGTACTAAAAATGTAACATATTTGCAGCTAAGATGTTAAAAAAATTATTGATTTAGTTGGGACAATATGCACAAATCAGGCAACCTTTCTTTGATTTTTTTCAGACTATTCCTGGAGACTCTGCTATTTTATTTTGTTTATTTTATTTTAATTTAATTTTATTTTTCATTTTTATTTCAATGTACTTTAAAAAATTAAATTTAATTGCATTATTTTTTGGGTATCTTTTTTAACATTTTATTTGAATTTTTTAATGTTTCATTTAATTGTATTGTATTACATTGTTTTGTGTTATCTGTTCTTCCGTTTTTATAATTTGTTTGCCTGCTGCGCTCCGTTGTCATCTCCATCTTTCTATATGCTTGCGAAGCATGGACCCTCACAGCAGATCTCCAACGAAGAACACAAAGCATGGAGATGAGGTGCTACAGAAGACTTCTGGGCATTTCCTATACCCAACACATCACCAACGACGAAGTCCGACAGACCATCACACAAGCCATTGGACAACACGATGACCTGCTCACAGTGGTGAAGAAACGGAAACTCGTCACCGGATCATCAGGCCTTGCAAAGACCATTCTGCAAGGCACAGTGCAAGGAGGTAGAAGAAGAGGGAGACCGAAAAAGAGGTGGGAGGACAACATTCGAGAATGGACTTGGACACTGAGCGAGGCCATCAGGGCTGCTGAGGACAGAGAAAGATGGAGTATGCTGGTTAAACGATCATCTGTGGTGCCCCTATACGACCTCCGGGTTACGGGATATGATAGGATAGGATAGGATAGGATTGCCTGCTTCTTTATGTTTGTTTTTAATTGGAGTAAAAGCGATTATTAAGTATATAAATGTGCTTTAAATGGTAACTTCGATTGTTATTTCTGTTTCTTTCGTTCTTTTTTTTTTTTACAGTTTCTCTCTTTTTTCTTTCTTTTTTCTTTCTTTCTTTATTTATTTTATTTTCTTCTTTTTTTTAAACTTTCTTTCAGGTTTTTTTCTTCTTTCAGTTTCTTTCTTTTGTTCTTTCTTTTTTTTCTATTGTTCTATGTATTTTTTTCTTTCTTTCTTTGTTTTTTTTTAAATTTTGTCTTTCTTTCTTTTAGTTTCTTTCCTTTTGCTCACTTTTTTTTTCCATTTCTTTCTTTAGTTGTTTTTTTTTTTCATTTTATTTGTCAGTTTACTGATCGATATTCCTTGATTGATGCCTGCTGCAGCTTCCAGCCTGTGCAGACCAATGGCTGTCGCAGCAGCAGGAGGAGGAGGAGGAAGAAGAGGAGGAGGCAGAGGAATTCAAGCACCACAGGGGCCAGGACCAGGAGCTAGCGGCATCAATGGAAGTAAGTTGTTGCTGTCGTTGATGTTGTCGTCATCGTCGTCATTGTGGTCGTAGTCGTCATTGTAGTCGTCGTCGTTGTCGTCATCGTCTTTGACGTCGTCATCTTCGTTGTTGTCATTGTTTGTTTGTTTGTTTGTTTTTCAGTACTAATACTAAGGCCAAAAAATACTCTCTGTTGACGTAACATAGAAAAAAAATAAGGTCGGTCGGTAGGCTTCTTTTTTTTTTTTTTTATTCCTTTTCTTCCTTGGGTTTGATTTTACATCTTTCAATTTTTTTTTCAGACGATCCCAAAAAAAAGTTTAGGGTCGGGCCAAAAATTTGTGGTCGGTCGTGATACCGTAAACATACCTTTTTTTTTTGGGGGGGGGGAGGTAGAGGAGGGGGAGGGGGGACTTATGATCGTGACTTTACACTGTTTCTCGTTCTGTGTCAGCGCAGAAATTGTCTTTTGACTCGTCCTCTTATGTCTTGATTCTTTTGCCCTTGAAGTTGCGACTAACGGTCCTTCCCAGCAAAATACACCTGCTCTTTGAGCCCCTCGTCCTTTCTTCTGGACAAACCTATAATCGGATTAGCTAAACGGATTAGACGTCACCGTTTAAAGCTTGCTGAGCTAATGACAAGGGCACTACATGACACACGTTGGGCGCCTATAGCAGATCCTGGCTCGATAGCAAAGTGATAGGCCAAAACACCACCTTGCCCTTGATTAAATAGAAGGGAGCCGATCAGATAGATAAGATAAAATAAGAATATTTATTTACCAAGTAAAAAACGTTACAAGGATTTTGGTGTGGCATGGCGACAGTGAAATACATCCTTTCTTGCACAGTCATTCATCGTGTCATACACTTCATTGGTCTATAACATGTATACAGCACTAAAGGATAGGTAACCACAGTAACATACATCACTCATCAGTCATATAAAGTTATGGAGTAAAACACACCCTGCAGGTAAAACAAAATACAGCATTAAAACAATTTAACAGCATTAAATAAAATGAGAATTATTAAGAATGTTAGGCTTCACATCCAAATCTACACACACAACACACCACACACACACACACACGCACACACACACACACACACACACACACACACACACACAGCATAGCATACTCGTACTCCTATTTCACAAAGGTACAAATCAAGCAATGGTTGTGAGTTTTCAGTTTATACAGATCATTTCATGTTTGGTGATGTACTGAGGACAGGATAGCGGCCTAACGAAATGCGAAGGCTGTATTGTCTACCGCTTTGCTATAGAGAATACACTATTATGCGCCCAACTTGTGTAACGCCCTTGTGAGCTAATCCAGTCATTTAAAAAAATATTTATAAGATACTTTGACAGGGCTCTGAAGTGGTAAAAACGACTGGTAGAATGTAGATGGGAGGGGGGGATGAAAGGGAGAAAGGATGGAGGAGGGAAGGGGGAGGGAGGGTGCATTGGCATTCGGAAGAAACCCCGTCAGTGTGCTAGGACGGCCACTGTTGTGAACAAACTTTCATTCGTCATTTTCATTGATATACTCCCCACTCCTTCATCCTCACCCACCCACCTCCCCTCTTAGTGTTATTGTAAAGTAGTCCCAATACGGTTGAAAGTACGTAAGCTATTTCATTTATTGATTTAATTTTGTGTTTCCTCTTCCCCTACTCCCTCCCCACCCCTCCTTTTGATTTTGTTTACATCTGTCTGTCTTTCCTTCTGTCTGTCTTACTTTCTTCATTTATATATTTCTTTCTGTCGTTCTAGTTTCTCTTTAGGTCTTTGTGTGTTACATGTGACACAGATTTGATCACTGTTGATGTACATATGCATAACAGTGTTTTTGACCACATCCTTGAATAACTCTTTGAGGTGGAAAGTTCACTGTATAATATAGTCAATCTTGGTGCCAGTTGGTCACCACAACCAGGAAGTAGCGAAGGTCGTAAAAGTGTCCTTTTGTTCGTATGTCTTCAGCTTTGGCATATTTGGCTGGTCTCACGCTTTCTTGACTAACCAAGATTTCAATTTCCCATTTATGTATTTTCAGGCTTATCTGGAAATACATTCAAATAGTCGGGAATCAGATTGAGAACGAATCAAATGTCGACTGTCGCCGAGGAAATTGACACTTTTGAAAATGCTTAGCTTATTTTCGGCTGTGTGTTGTGAGTGTCTGGAAATACATTTGAATTTCTTGTCATCTTGTTTGTTGTTGTTATTGTTTCTTATTATCTCTCTCTTACTCTCCTCTCTCTCTCTCTCTCTCTCTCTCTCTCTCTCTCTCTCTCTCTCTCTCTCTCTCTCTTTAATAAAAAGTGGCGATTTTTATATGATTCGTGGATCAGTTGCCGGAAAAAAAGGTTCAAGATTGATGGATCAGTTGCCGGAAAAAAGGTTGAAGATTCATGGGGCCAATCGCTGAAGTTTAAGTTTAATAGGAAAGTGAGAATTTAAATGTTTGGAAATAAGGTTTGGCCTAGGCCCTCTTAACTTTTATAATGGATCGTGGACTGATCGTGATAGTTGTCAAGGGTTGCTCTGTCGGCGCCTAAGCTTGGAGGACTTGCCAACGATGAGCCAATCAAACGCTTGAATGATCTCCCATTGTTCCGCGCCGTCTTGTCCTTGGGATAATCAGATCATTAGCTCCCCTTTCTAAAGGAGTTAGATCCCTAGCTTGATGAATTAGTATCCTTTAAGGAGGTTAGGCATTCTGTTTAAGGATGTAGTTTGCTGTATGAAGTTTTAGGTCTCTTCTACTATGAGTTATACCCCCCTGTTTGAGAAATGATGTCATGACCACAGATTTAGTAGTGGCGTCCCTTGAACGAACGAAGAATTCAGTTTTCTTTCTTTCTTGATATAACAGGAAGACAAGAAAACAAAAGTTGAAGGAGATAAAACACATCAGATGAAAAGATTCTGTATTTATTTATTTATTTATTTATTTACTTAATTATCTTTATATAGCGCATTTCCAGCTCAAGAGCAGCTCAAGGCGCTGGCCGATACAGGATCGAAATCAATCCGCCCGAAGCGCCCACCTGCTGCCTTTGGACGCATTGTCTGACGCCCCGACAGCTGCAGGGCACACTCCTGGGCGACCGGAATTGGGTAGACGGGACCTAGTGCTTGCAGGGTGTAGTTATACTCATCCGTCTGGGAGGACATGACGTCAGAGTTTTAAAAAGTCCGTGCGATGGAATGCATTCGTGCACAGACTAAACCTCGGTTTGTACTCTCATCCGAAGGAGTAGTTCGCTAAAACGCTTCGTCAGGAGTTAAACAGCAAGCAAGTTACCGTTGTTTTAATGAATCGGTCATCCCCACCGGTAGTAGTAATAGTAGTAGGCTTAGTAGTAGTAGCGTAGTAGTAGTAGTAGTAGGCTTAGCAGTAGTAGGCTTAGTAGTAGTAGGCCTAATAGTAGTAGTAGGCCTAATAGTAGTAGTAGGCCTAATAGTAGTAGTAGTAGTACTAGTAGTAGTTGTAGTAAGATACTGAGACTATTGAATTCCGCGCTAGGATATTGAGCTGAGACTATTGAATTCCGCGTATAGCTCAAATAATATCTTCCAAAACTAGACTGGGCTGAAAACAGAGATAGTTAGTTAGGACAGAGAAACAAAAGTCTCAAAATTTGCCGTGTAGGACAGAGGAAAAAAAGTTCAAAATTTGGCTTGTAGAAAAGATTTGATAAAAGTCTCAACATTTGCGGTGTTGGACAGAAAAATGTATCAAAATTTGCCACGTAGGACAGGAAAAAAAAGTCTCAAAATTTGCCGTGTAGTAAAAAAAAAAGTTTCAAAATTTGACGAGTCGCTTTGATAAGAAAAGCACAACATAACAGATAATACACAATACCAACATACACGCACTGGCGTATCAAACATACCTGTAAAGGATGTCCGGGATGACCTCGAAACCCCACACTAGGGTTCTTTCGGAAGCGAGTGATTTTCGTTGTGAAAGTGATTCTGCACTACTGTCTGTCCCTGACGGCAGCAGTTTATGCTATCAATAGTATGCAAAGGTCAAAGTTCACGAAATCCCACGAAGTGGTTTCGTGGAAAAGGACTTTCCCGCGAAGTTGACCAAGTTTGTCATTGCGTGGCGTATGAAGCCTGGAATCATTTTCACAACAAAAACAAACTCGCTCCCTAAAGATCCCTACTGTCTAAATTCAGTCGGTTCTGTGTGACAATAGGTATGTATAGTTTATATCTAGGTCTAAATAAAGATATTGATCATACCTGCCATTTTGGAGTGGAATCTGATAGGCCTAAATCGGAGTCGGATTAAAACCGAGAGTTGATCAGATCATGGGCGATTCGTAATTGAAATTTAATGAGTTCGCACCGGCCTTCTGTTGACGTCCAATCAGATTATTGAATGGATTTCCCCCCCCCCCTCCCCCCACCTCTTCCCCCAATTGAATCTGTTCGTGATTTTTCCACTGGCGAGGTGAATCTTGTCGTTAATGAGATATTTTGATAAACTATCGACTCTGTACCTCTCGCTACAAAAGGCTGGAATTGACAGGATTGTCTCCCGTTCAACAGTCGCTCAGTTGTGGTGGACTTAACTCTTGTTCATATCTCACTCCTATACATGAGGGTAGAAATTTGATAGGATTTTCTCCCCTACCAAATAGCGTCGCTCATTAGTCTGTGGCTTCACACAGGGCGTAGGACTGCAGCGAGTTAAGTGTCTTGGGTGTTTTTGAGTTCGATCTCCGTATCTGTTCTGGGAGTGGGCGGAATGTTGGGTGTGTTGATGTGGAGAGTGGTAAAAGTAGGGTGGTGAAGAGACAGAGAGGAGGTGGAGATGGAGATGGAGAAAGAGAATGCAGAATCCTTTATTGTCCCCACAAACACCTGCAAGGAAATTCTTGGTGCAGTGTCCATCTGCATATAAAATCTTAAAGCAATGAAACTATGACATCAACACAACCTGAAAATAAATAATGATGATGATGATATCTACAGTGATTAAGATCCATCGCCAATGACGTTATCACACACACATACACACACACACACACACACAGATATGCAGATATGCAGACAGAGAGACCCAGAGAGAGGGAAATCGAAGTCAAAACCTTTAATGTGATAATAGAATTAGGCCCTCGGGATCTGTCTTACAGCTAGTCCTTTGGTCCTGATTGGGCTCTTGGCAATCCGCTGACCCTATAAACGACAACTTATTAACTAACTAACTAACAGCAAGTTGTTAATAAACAATTAATCCCGAACAAATAAAAATAATGAACACAAATTAATTTGAAACTATCATATACCTTAACAATGGTAAAAATTAAATGGACAGCTAAGAATATGAATGCGCCTAAATGCACATACTCCACCACCCCTCCGACACCCTTACCCCGCGCGCGCGCTCCCTCACACACACACATACACACACTCGCAAACTCACACCTACACACCCAGGGGCAAATTCACACATTATCAAAAGCTTCAATTGTCGCACGATAGGAACAAACAAAAAGGTATACAATCCTCTTAAATATAAATAAGAGAGAGAAAGGGGGGGGGGGAGAGAGACAGAGAAAAAAAGAGAGAGATGAGCCATCTTTCCAGCGGCTTTCTGAAGCTATAGAGTGTTCTATTTAGTCACTCTTTTCAGTCAAAATCGTCGATATCTTTGCTGATACCTTTGCTGACAGCGATAGTTAATTTAATAATTTAGTTTAGTTTAATGTAATTAATTCGTTAATTTAAATACATTGAAAAAATAAATAAATAAATAAATAAATAAATAAATAAATAAATAAATAAATATACCGATGTTAGAAAACTGTTGTATGCGTGTGGATCGTGATGCTCTCTTGAGTAAGCTGATTTAAGATAGTAATCGCTCTATATGAGAACACTCTACTTTTTGGAATCTTCAACTTTGCACTACAGTTGATCTGCCCACACAACCCTAGTTTATATCAGGGGTCATTTAAACACCAGTTGTTTTTATTTGACTCCGTTCTCCTTTTTATCAGTACAGCTTATGTTGATCTGATGAATACAAATGGATACAACTTCTTTTACACTTGCATTGTAACACTCACACGTTTGTGTACTGTTCCATTTGTTTAAAGGTCCTGCTTGAAAGTGTGCAAGGATAAGGCGCGAGGCTGGCAAACAATATGCGCTTATCACGATTTGTTCATAAGGAATGAACATTGAAGTTTTGACGTCTGGGTTAGGGACTTACATGGACGCTGAACCACCAGAGCAAGCATGCGGCTAAGGTTGACAGTGAAAATGGCCACTTTTATCTTGCCCGCCACGGAATTCGAACCGGGGTCATAGGCGAGTTACCGAGAGTCCATTTGAGCAATGATGGATATCGCCAAGTAGTAGTCATATCGTGTTTTCCGTCCTAAAGCCCCGGTCACACAGCCCTTTACGGCTGAATCACGGCCAAAGCGCGTCCAAAATTTGTTACCCGTGGAGTGGACGTTGTTGTTCGCGTTGATGTCGAGGTTAAGACGAGCTACGGTCGAGGTATAGACGTGGCAGGACGCGGGGAGAAATCTGAACGGCATCGGACGCGGCAAAAAGTTTGTAGGTAGTGCTATGTACGTGGAAAAATCCATTTGTCAGTGATAAGCCGCTAAACACACGCTACGTGGTGTAGCTTATATAGGACGATATCGCCTTGGCTTAGGTCCCGCTCTAGGCTTTGTGATGACAGAGAAAGTAGACCTTAGCTCCTTTATTTTTGTGTGTGGATGCGCCGTTCGAGCGCATAGACCGTGGGTAACTCGATACGATTCTCGCGCACTCCGTAGCTGAGACTCGCCAAGACCTGCGTTTATCTCTCCTAGTGGTGTTTGTAGAACGCAACCCTCGGCAAGTATTAGCTACGCTGTGTATGTGATTCTAGTTCAGAAGTTTGCCTCTACAGTTTCAGATAGACGGTGTGGGCCCCGTCTTCGTCTGTTGGTTTTTTTAGATACAAAGTATGTGAGACCGGCTTACACCAACATAGACCTTATGTTTGAGGGTATTCATCATCAAAGACCTATCTATTTTCAGCAAGGATCCTATGCGGTGCGTCTGTTAAAATGGCGTCGTTTGGCCGGATCCTAGGCGGCACGCTCCTGATGAAAAGCCCAAAGACTATCAATTATTATTATTTGCGGTGTCGTAACTTTTGGAGGGTCAATCTCGGTTGTGAGAGAGGAATGGTTGTATGGTGGGTGTGAGTGTGAGCAGGAGGGCGGGTGTAAGGGAGGGAAGGTGGAGATGGTGCACGTTGATCTTGTGTATGTGTGTTTCTTTGTGTGTGTGCGAGAGAGAGAAATGGAGAGAGTGTGTGTTTGTGTGTGTGCGTGTGTGTCTTGTCTTGCTTCTGCAGCTGCACTGTTCAGCGATCAAGAGGTGGAAACACCTATGCGTAAGGTTGAAACTGTGGTCTGACTGACCACACTGCGCAGCAGAGAGGGTCAAGACTTTTGGCGACGTAACCCTCGGCCGTTTCTGCTGGGCAACGTGCTGACTGGCTTGCGGCGTGTTCTTCTACCTTTAATCTATACTGCTGTCACGTCCGCTCCTGGTGCTCGTGCGCACGTGCACCGGAAATGCGAATCGTCGCCATAATTTGATGACGGCGGACTCCCTTTCTCCAGCTATCGGAAACTTAGTCTGGTATTAACGGTCATTGATTAGTACTAATGTCTTCTTCCTTGTAATATCTACGGTCGGTTCTCTCGCAATATAAGACTAGGCTATGCTACCCTTTAATTGCGAGGTGCCATATTTGTCTAAACACAATTTCATTGGCTGTGCTTTGTTCTGAATGTTGAATATAGATTTCGAGTTTAGGTGGTATTACCCACCCATGCAGGAAAAATTCGGTTTGCATTTTCTCAGCGAAATCCCTGCAGTCGCAGAGCAACGCAAGGCAGGACGAGCGGAAGAATATAGCTTCCGTGTGCATGATTAAAGTGACGACTGTGTCACTAGGGCTTAAGCCTCCTGTAGTGTGTAGACAGGGATCTCTCAATGTCTGAGTACAGTACCGTGGCTAATTATGAATGGACAATGCGTGGACAAATCTCAGCTGACAAAGACGTCTACCACCGACGCATGCACAACACCATAGCCGAGATTAACACGAACGGAAACCTCGGTGACTTTCAGTTACGCTGTGTCCGACATAGAAATTATGTGCGCCGGGTTGAGATTTTAGAGTATTAACAGGTATAAGGGAATTTGGTGGAGACAAATGATAGACTTGGGGGGAGGTAGGGAGAGAGGGAGGAAGGGGGGAAAAGAGAGAGAAAGAGATAAATCAAATTAAATTAAATTGTTTTATTGGATTGAGGCTATGGCCTTCTCACGAAGAGGGTAGTGATCAACATTAATTACAAAAGTACAATTTTCGTTCCAATAGAATTAAAAACATCATTGTATGCGTAATACAAAAATGACAATATATACAAGGGCTCAAGGCAGAGAGAGAGAGAGAAAGAGAGAGAGAGAGAGAGAGAGAGAGAGAGAGAGGGAGAGAGAGAGAGAGAGAGAGAGAGAGAGAGAGAGAGAGAGAGAGAGAGAGAGAGAGAGAGATGCTATCTAATTACTCAACACAAATCTTTCTACAGAGGAGAGCAGGAGTATCCAGGTGCACAAATCCTTCGTCGGGAGACGGTGGGACTTTAAATTCATACATACATAATTTATTGCTTAAGAAAGAAAGAAAGAAAGAAAGAAAGAAAGAAAGAAAGAAAGAAAGAAAGAAAGAAAGAAAGAAAGAAAGAAAGAAAGAAAGAAAGAAAGAAAGAAAGAAAGAAAGAAAGAAAGAAAGAAAGAAAGAATAAGTAGAAGTAGAAGAAGAAGAAGAAGAAGAAGAAGAAGAAGATGCACCGACAGGAAAGGGGAGATAAACAAAATGAGAGACTTGGAAGATTGGTTTGGGGAGCTTATGTCTTACGGGTGGGGATGGGGAACGTTTGAGTTGACCACATATTTAATGGTTCTTGTATCGCGCTTTCCAGCTCAAGAGCTGCTCAAAACGCTGACCATAGATACTCTGTGGCCATCGTTGTACTGTATATGTATATGACGACTGGACTGTGATCTAAGATTATCAAGAATATTCACAGGTCAACTGAAGTCATGTGGGTCAGTTCTTTTGATCATGTAGGATTAGGCTTGCTAAAGTGTGTGTAATTGTGTAACACAGGACTTCCAAAGTATTGAACCATGCGGATTCGTAGGCTTACCTGTATCCCATTACACAAATCCTTAGTCAGGGGAGATTGGGAGTAGGCTATCTAATTACACAAATCTTTCTTCAGAGGATTACGGGAGTATCCAAATACACAATCCTTCGTCGGGAGACCGTGAGAATTTAAATTTCGAATATAGGACAAATTAACGAAAAGAGCTGACATGCAAGCATGTCATTTCTGAATGGGATATAGTGCGCGATGCATCTGACTTTGCATTGGGGGTGGAGAGTCCCCATGAGAGAGAAGGGTAAAACAGTCTGCTTTTCGTACTCCAAGACGTGTTCTTTCTATTCAGTCACTGCAGACTGGGATATCCATATCTTTCACTTTAGATATTATGGTAATTAACTTTAGATAATATGGTAATGAAGTCCACCGCTCGTCTATCACTGGTAGAGCTCCCGCCTGGCACACGGATGACCAAGGTTCCAATCCCATGGTGTGCAAGATGAAAATGGCTATTTTAATTCCCTGTCCATCTTAGCAATACGAGCGCTCGTGGTTCCGTGTTTATATAAGTTTATAGGTTGTACAGCCAAAGATTAGAACATTTGCAAGTACCAAATGTAGTCTGTATGTAATGTAATACTCTATTAATAAGTCCTTTCCAGGATCGCACAAACAACTGCTGCCCTGGTGAGGTTGAAGCCAATTTGGAAAGACAGGCCACCAGTCTACATTCCAAGGTAAGACTGCTGCGCTCCCTTGTCATATCCATCTTCCTATATGCTTGCGAAACATGGACCCTCACAGCAGATCTACAACGAAGAATACGAAGCATGGAGATGATGTTCTACAGAAGACTTCTGGGCATTTCCTATACCCAGCACATCACCAACGACGAAGTCCGACAGACCATCACACAAGCCATTGGACAACACGATGACCTGCTCACAGTGGTGAAAAAATGGAAACTCCGATGGTATGGCCACGTCACCAGATCATCAGGTCTTGCAAAGACCATCCTGCAAGGCACGGTGCAAGGAGGTAGAAGAAGAGGGAGACCGAAAAAGAGGTGGGAGGACATCATTCGAGAAAGGACTGGTTTGACACTGAGCGAAACAATCAGGGTTGTTGAGGAAAGGGAAAGATGGAGTACGCTGGTTGAACGATCAACTGTGGTGCCCCTACGACCTCCGAGTTACGGGATAGGATAGGATAGGATATGAGTTATTATTGTTATGCTTGGTTTTTGTATCCTCTACACTCCATCAAAGGGGCAATGCAATGGGATTAAATGTTGTATCTTGAAAGCCAGGATCAAACTCAACCTGCTCCAAGAGGTTACAAGTTTGCGCGCTGAGCGGCGTCATGAACCACTAAGCCCTGCCACCAACCACTAGGCAGTTGGTAACATTTCTTGACCCATAGATATATAGTATCACCGAGCTTGTTGAGGCTCCGACGCTCTGACCGTGAAGCGACCTCTGTATGATAAGTCACTAGGATAATGAGGTTGCAAACACAGCCTGGGGAAAAGATTTCACTGTAAAAACCTTGATGTACTTCACATGCCTCTGTCCAGCCAGCCAGTCAGAGACAGACCAAAGCAAGCCTCTTGGCTTGACCTGCATACTACATACATTTTAAACATTTGCTAACCAACCAACAAATAATGTCAACAAAGACGTGAATTCAGTTTGAACGAAGAGTATGGGACCCAAAGTTTATCCCACCGTCTGTAGAATTAGCCGAGCTGTACAGTATTTGCCTTGTCAATACAAGACTCAAGGTGTCTAAATTAGCAAACAACATGCTACAACAGCTATAACAACAACAGCTAAAGCAACAACTACATACAACAACGACGACAATGAGAAGAACGAAGCAGTCTTGCATATTCAACGCAGCCACTAAAGAGCCGTCTCTGGTTGTTTTGACACCAGCTCGGGTTTAGAAGTTTTCATGCAGATTTTTAATTATTTATTTAATCACTTTTATATGATCTGTAAAGATCCTGGGCGACAGGCTATCGAACCAAAACATTAAATGGGCACTCTCCGCTGGCCATCTTACTGCGAAGAGCATTCGTCTGTCTGCTCTCTAGTTTAATGCACGATGGGTGGTATTATATAGGATCAAAGAGTTTAAACCGAGGTCTAATCTGCGCCCGCGAAAAAATTCCATCGTATGGACTTCAAAAAGAAAAACTTTTAAAGATCCTGAAGCTCATGTCCAAGACGGGTGAGTACCGGATACCCAGATACACCAGCCAAACACTAGGTTCCTTCTTCCGGTCACCAAGGTTTGTGCTCGGTTGTCTGAGTGTCAGACGATGCGCCCAAAGGCTGCAAGTGGGCGCCTCTCGAGGCTTGAGTTAGATCCTGTATTGGCCAGAGCCTCGAGCAGCTCTTGAGTTTGAAGAGCGCTATATAAAACTATTAAACACATCATAACATACATACAATAAACAGGCTAGGCTATGACATGCTCCCTGCTTTCTCCTTCCTCAGTGATGGTGATGGCTAGCAAGTTGTGAGTTGTGGTCGGTCAGTGTTTTTCTTGAGTCGGTTGATGTGGTGGTATCAGGCTCTCCCGTTGACATACACTTTGGTAGACTGTCTTGGATTTCTTGGCAGTCACAGGGTACGGTCCTCTCCAAGCGATGTCCAGTTTTTTGGTGTTGGGAGTAATAGTAGCAGTTGATCGCCGACTTGCAGTTCTCGGTCCTTCGCGTGGCGGTTGTAGTACTTTGCCTGACGGGATCTTGCCTTCACCAGCATTCTTCCATGTGGCTTTGAGTGTTTCCTGCAGGTCTGCGACATATTTGGTTGCACCTTTAGATGTGTCGTCCACTTTAGCTTCCGTCCAACTTCTGCGTAGTGCTTCTAACGGTCCTGATAGTGCTCTACCGAAAAGCAATGTTGACGGGGTGTAACCTGTGGCGGCATGGGGTGTTTCTGGGTATGCGAAAAGGTGCCGAATTCACGTAGGTGTCCCACGCTTCTGGGTTGTCGTCGGCGACTTTCCTGAGGATGGTGAGAAGGTCAACACTAACGTATGGTCAAGAAATGTATTTTTCTGCAAGCAAATATTTACTGGAAAAATTACAAAGCATAGATAGTCGAGCAATTAAAGCCGCCTTAGGTGTTCCTGTTCATTCAAGTACGTTAAAATCGTATAAAGAAGCTTGTTGTTTAGGTTTCTTAGAACAACTAAAACTAAATGTCTCAAAGTTTGTTATTAGAAGTTTGTCAGTGTCTAATTCAAATAGAGAAGAAATTCTAATAGCATGTTATTTGGATTACCCAAGTAAAGCAAGAGAAATTCCATACCTTCTACCTATTAGAAATTATGTTAGTGC
The DNA here is from genome assembly GCA_036898135.1 of Oncomelania hupensis. Taxonomy (NCBI): domain Eukaryota; kingdom Metazoa; phylum Mollusca; class Gastropoda; order Littorinimorpha; family Pomatiopsidae; genus Oncomelania; species Oncomelania hupensis. The sequence goes on from CM072527.1 coordinate 1,468,610, forward strand.
TATTTTTGAAGCATGTCACATCAATTTAAATGGCATTAAAACGCCTCCATTATTTCCTACAATTCCTTCTTGGGAGCACTTAGGTGCAAACATTGATATTGATTTTACTTTAACAAGAAAATCTGAAAATATCAATCAGTTGGTGAGTGAAGTTAGGGAGCACTTATCTAATACATATAAAAATCACTTTAAAATATATACAGATGGATCTGTTTTAGAATCGTCTGAAGCTGGTGCTGGTATTGTTATACCTGATTTAAAATTTGAGAAATCTTTTTATATTGGTAAAAATGTCTCAATATTTACAGCAGAGTTGTTTGCCATACTAAAGGCATTGCAATATATTTCTGATTATCCTATTACGTTTTTCCAAATTTTATTTTGTGTTGATTCCAAAGCTGTTCTTCATTCATTGCAAACGTGGCATTGTAAGAATCGTTCTGATTATTTATTTGAAATTAAAGCATTAATTCATATTTTGCGGACAAGAGGAACTGATGTCTATTTCTGTTGGGTTCCATCCCACTGTGGTATCTTCTGGAACGAAAAAGTAGACATTCTAGCCAAGAACGGAGCACAGAAAATTAAATGCATCTTTCAGCATCCTGAACTTGAGCTCTCTGCTCATGAAATGATATCTTTAATTGAAAATTACATGCGTTCAGCTTTAAGTTGTGGAGCTCCAGATTTTATTTGTTCAAGACACATAAGTAGGATTATTCACAAATTGAGGGTGAATTCGTGGAATACCAAGTTTTCTAAGAATATTTTGTGTGTTTGCTCGCAAAAATTATCTGTGGAACACATTGTACGACAGTGTCCCGTGTTGCTTAATACATATAAGGAAAAACAAATAGTGATTGACAACGACAAACCATTAGATTCTATATTACATCATCATGTAATAGTTGACGTTGCTACGACTATTAGTGAATCTCTGATCAACAAATTGTTATAGAATTTTATTTATTTATTTTATTGTTTATGGACCTTTGTGTTTGTTTGTCTGTGCGAGAGAAAGTGTTTTGGTCTAATATCACTCAGCAAGTGAAGAGACGTTAAATAAAAGAATTGAATTGAAATTGAATTGAATTGTGAGAAGGATACCATTCTGTCTTTCTACCTGATCGTTGCTGGCTGGGTGGTAAGGTGGCGTGCGAATATGATGTAACTCAAACACTTCTTGCATCAGGCGGCCGGTGAACTGAGATCTGTTGTCCGTCCTAATGCTGTCAGGGAATCCCACTCCGGTAAAGATGGCGATGAGTGCATCTGCAATCTTCCTGGTGTTGATCGCTTCGAACAGGCGTCGACGAGTGTAAGGAGAAATCTGTTCCGCTTCTTCGTTATGGGTAATGGTCCTACTATGTCTACTGAGACTTGCTGGAATGGCACGCCGACTACTACCGATGGTCCTAAGGTAACTGGTACGGTGTGATGGCGCGGTGAATATCGTTGACATTGGTGACAAGATTTCACATACCGCTTGACATCCTCTGTGATTTCTGGCCAAGAGTAGTGTGCGCTGATCCTCTGTACTGTGGCACCAATTCCCATGTGTCCGCTGAGTGGCATGTTGTGGCCTAACTCTAGTGCTTGGGCTCTAATATGGCTGCAGTACTAGCTTAGTTGAGTGTTATCTCCATCTCCTTGTCGATGTAGCACTCCATCTTCTATGTAGAAGTCACCTTTGTGAGGGGGGGGGGGGGGGAGGGGATGCGCCTTCGGTAACTTCTGAAAGCACTTGGCTATCGAGGCGTCCGCTTTCTGTGCAGTTTTGATCTCGGCGAGTCCTGGATTCGGGGCTAACTCGGGCTGGGGTGGTTGGATTTTAGCCCTGGGCCCTGGGCCCTGGTTTGCACTGCAGCTACCTCTACAGTTTTAGGGGGCGTGTCTGAAAACACACACCTACATCCTAGCACTAGATCATACAGGGGTTTCTGTAAAACTGCTGCTTGGATCCGTCCTTGACCGTGTCTGTCACCGATGGGTAATCTCCGATGGAGAGATCTGTCAGAGCAATGCTCCTTCTCGCGTGAGGTTCAGCCAAGAATGACTACCTAGCCTTGTGGTCAGCCAAGAGCTCGCGAAACCCCGTGAGACCTCAGCGCCCCCTAGCGGGGTGTGTGTGGGAGGGGTGTGGGGCTTTACCTCAGCAGGATGAGGTCACTGCCTACCTTATCTAGCCTACACATGCTTAGCACAGTTCTGACTTCTGTCGTCTTCTAGGCAGCGACTTTAATTTACACAGGCTACAGCAGGATGAACTATTAGAGGCTTTAAGTTTTAGTGCTGGATTTAACTAGCCTTCTGTGACACCGTTAATACCTTGATTTGTTTGTAATAGTACGTAGGAGCGTATTACCCTTTTTGACTATTTCATATTTCATTCACATGAGCCTCTAAGTTTAAACCAGTATCAACCAGGACGCCAAGATCCCTTTAGAGTAAACCGAGTATAAACTGTGTGTAGAATGTGTACTGGTGTACAATACAGCTTCTTTACACTGTGATTACAAATGGTGCGATAACGCCTGTCAAGAATGAAATGCGTAGCTGCTGCATGGTGTCAAGATTTGTTAGTCAGGATGGCGCCAAGGTGCGTGCCGTGGCGCAGCACGCAAGCCTGCAGCAGGTTTACGTTTTGTGTGTTGTACAGTCATGTGTGCCGGCGTAAAATCGGCTAGCACTGCAGCTCAGAGATCCTTGGCGCTGCACACAGGGAGTAGTCTTGTAGAGTAGTATACCCGTGCTTCGTGGGCGTCGTGTATTGAGTCATTGACCTTATCGTAAAACCTCAGTACTGTGGCCAGCGCTATCACTACATGTACAGACCAGCGCGAGTGGCCTCGTGGTCGAGAATTTTCTTAGGATAAAGGACGTACTCCTTGAAAATAGTAGAAGCTAGGTTCCTCGTTGTGTTGTTATACTGTTGTTGTTGTGATGGTGGTGGAGGTGGATGTGTGTGTGTGTGTGCGTGTGTGTGTGTGGGTGTGTGTGTGGGTGTGTGTGTGGGTGTGTGTGCGTGGCGCGCTTGTACCTGTAGAGGAGGGGAGATTTAGGAGGAGACAAATTAGGGGGTCAAAAGCAGAGAGTTGTTAGTCAGGATTTAAAGGGTTTGAAAATAGTGAAAAGGGATAGTGTAGGGCTAGCTGACCGATTTATTGTAACAAAAGGGGCGGAGGACAAGAGCCAACAACTGGAGTGGTCGTCGACGACGAGGGAACTCGTTATAGCTATGCAACGATAGCTTCTTGACGAGGTGGTTGACAGACACCCGCAAACAAATGGGGGCTCGGCTGTTGGAACTAACAAGAAGTTAGAGATTGTTGGGAGAGGGGGGATTTGAAGGGTCTGTTGCGGTATTAAGTTTAAAGCTGAGACCGCATTGTATCGGGGCTAAGATCTTTAACCAGCTACCTACAGTCATCGACTAAACAGTTCGAGGGCCAACAGGCTATACCTACTGATCGGGTAAGTCTTTCAACATTCAACAGCTGCACGGCCACAATAATTGGTTCCCGCTTCAAGTAGCGACAACAAGCTACGGATACGCAATGTTTTCTGTTTGACGACGCCACTGAACGGAACGGAAGCAAACAGAGCAAAGAAGACAAAGAGTCGAAGTCAAATGCGAAGTTAAAACCGGACCGAAGGCCAGAATCAAGCGTGCATAAAAGCTGTGTGCGGCCACAATAGAAGGACAAACTTCGAATTCCTCAATGCGGTGTTGTTTGACGCTGAACACATACAACCTATAGGACTGTATGGAAGGCTCTAGATCAATGACGTCAAACTGTTTAATAGTGTGTATCATACAAGAACGTATTTGACTGAATTTTAAAGCGGCTGCAAAAGTCTAAGCTGAAACAGAGCAAAAATGCTGAATACGGCTCAAATCGTTTTAGTTGTACGATAACACCACCTCTAGTGTCAACATAGGCTATAGGTTGGGAGTCGCTTCACAATCCCTACACTAAACTATTAGTGTTGTTCTATATGCTTTCTTCTATCACAGGATATGATCCGGAAAAAAAGAAAGATGAAATCCCATTAGGGTTGTTTAATTCTCATAGACGGTAGCACGCGTAATATGGGTTTGGGATAGACCGAACAAAATCCAGTATGCATCAACAACATAAGATCCGACACTTATTCCCTTACCAAATCTCTCTCTGTCTCTCTCTCTCTCTCGCGCTCTCTCTCTCTCTCTCTCTCTCTCTCTCTCTCTCTTTCTCTCTCTCTCTCTTTCTCTCTCTCATCTTATATCAAAGCGTCAAAGCGTCTCATCTTATCTCCCTTTATACCCCTTTTCAAGAATGGTGATAGAACTGACCCATCGAACTATAGGCCTATTTCGATCTTTCCACTCTCTCTAAGCCTCTTGAAAAACACATAAATAATATTCTTGATCATTCACTGAAAACAGCCTCTTACATGAAAATCAGTGTGGTTTCAGAGCTAAGCAGTTACACAGCTCTTACAACTATGATAGAACAATGGCTAATTGATATTAATAAGGGACAATTTTCTGGACCATTATTTGTTGATTTCGCAAAAAGCTTTTGATGTAATACACCCTAAATTTCTTCTACGTAAACTAAACTTATATGGCACGAATCCTAAATCTCTTGAATTTCTTAAATCGTTTATTTCTGACAAAAAATAGTGTGTTTATGTAAATAACCCAAAGTCAAAATTTGAAATTGTTCAGCTGGAGTACCGCAAGGATCTATTTTAGGACCTTTGTTATTTTCTATCTACATAAATGATCTCCCCCTTCATATTTATACTTAACTTCTTGTGAACTCTTCGCTGATGATACTACATTACATTCTCAAAATACAAACTTGAATAATCTCTCCTCCTCATTACAAAAAGGGGCTAGTGAATTACAGGAACGGACTGAATATAACCACATGGCCCTCAATCCAGACAAAACAAAATCCATGCTAATTACAACAAAACAGAAAAGACAAAACGTATTTATAAAACTTTCTCCATTAAAAATTTGCAATACAATAACTAATGAAGTAAAATGTCATAAGCTTCTTTGGGTAACTTTAGACAATAATTTGTCTTAGGTGAAACATATTTCAAATATTAGTAAAACTATTTCTAAAAGGACTTATAAATTATCAAGGATAAAGAATTTATTAAATTACATTCTCGTAAACTGTTTTATTCCGGACATATTCAATCATTTATTGATTATTCCTCTACTATTTGGGATTCTGCTAGTGGCAGTGCAATAAAACCTATAATTAAAATTTACAAACGTGCAATGAAACGAGTTATTCTTAAACCAAACATCTCTCCAGATGACTATAAACGGATCAATATTCTACCTCTTACCGACGGGCTAAAATTTAATAAAGGTGTTTTCATGCACAAGGTCCTTTCTGGCAATGCATCTCCCTATCTTTCTTCTCTTTAAAAAAAATAAATAAATAAATAACATACCTGCCAGATCGTTTACAAAATTAAAAGATTTAATTCCAAGAATTGGTCTCTTCAAAACTAATCTAGCTTATTCCGGTTCCACTTTGTGGAATAACTTTCCTGAAGATCTCCGCACTCCAGCATCTAAATTTACATCATGTAGAACGCGGCTCTTAAACACATTAAAAATTCAATACACGGCCTAATTGTTAATGTTGCTGATTGATATCAACAACATTAATTTGATTTCAATTGTTTGAAAAGGATATTATCTAATGATGACTTAGTTTATTTGTTATTGTTTCATGATGTGAATGTTATAACCTTGAGTTGTATTTAATAGTTATTTTTAAAGCCCCAAGAGCAAGATGTAAAAAAGCGCATCCAGCGCTTACTCTTTTATCCTTGCAAAATAAAACTGTTAGCTTATCTCCTGCACCTCTAAAATGTAGCTAACCTTCTTAGTCTCCGTCTTCCGTTGTCTTTCTGTCTCTGATTTTACTTTATTTAAGTATTGAAAGCTTTATTTTTTGTTAATATGTGGGCATGCTTCTGTCTGCTCATAATTATCGTCATCGTGAGACACATTTGTTAAAAATCAGCCGAATTTAATTTATCACATTTAGGGGCTTGTACCATATGTATACGGAAATGTATAGAACTAATCGTGCAATCTGAAAGTCTGTACGAGAACTTAATTAATAATTAATTGACCCACTCTAGTTTGCCTACCAAGTGAACAGGTCAGTGGATGACGCAGTCGCTATTGGCCTGCACTTCATCTTGCAGCAATGGAGACTCCACGCACCTATGGCAGAGTTTTATTTTTTGCCTACTCCAGTGCTTTCAACACCATCATCCCTCATAAGCATTTTGACAAACTCTCACCTCAGTGTTCACCCCTCAATCTGTGTCGCAAGATGACTAGTTTTACCCTGCTTACTTTACTATTTAGCTTTGTTTAGTCAATGTAATCTTAGAAAGTTAATGTAGTATATAGCAGACGATTACAGTATAACGGAGGTACACACACAGCGAGTTTGACGCAAGCAGTGTAGTGACGTCAGCACTGTGTGCGTGGAAGCGGAAAGCTTATCCAATGGGACTCAGTCAGAGCGGTTAGAGCCGGTTCTGACTGGGTCAAAACCTAGCATAGATTGAGTCAGTCCTATGAAATACGCCAAAGTCTACACAGCTAGACCGGAGCAGAGAAAAATTCTTGACTTTCTTCTGGACCGTCCTGAGATTGTCAGACTCAACAACTTACACTCTGCCTTTCTCACATTCTGGCTTTGTAACACTGAATACTGGCGCTTCACAAGGATGCGTACTCTCTCCACTTCTCTTTACTCTGTTCACAAATGACTGGGTATCTGCAACCCCGTTGTAAAAATGTTGAAATTTTCTTATGATACTACCCTCGAGGGTCTGATCTCTGATGCTGACGAAACTGTTTACCGGGATGAGGTTCAGAAAACGACCTGCAAAACAAAAGAGATCGTGATCGACTTTTTCCGAATAAAAGTCCCGGTATTGCTCCTTGTCATCAATGGGGAAATCGTTGAGCAGTCGACTCGTTAAAATTTCTCGGTTCCATCGTTTCGAGCGACCTGAGTTGGGACAATAACACTACGTTCATTGTGAAAAGGTGCCAACAGCGTCTCCACTTTCTGAGGCAGATGCGAAAGTTCGGTATGTCCAGTGAAATTATGGCACAATTCTATCGCGCGGTGATATAGAGCAACACGTGCTTCTCTATCACTGCCTGGTACGGCATCGCAACCGCGGTAGAAGAGAAACAGCTCGAACACATTGTTAAGACTGCCTCCAAAATAGCTTGTTACGACTTTTCATCTTTCGCCTGCATTTTCACAACGCGTATGAAACGGAAAGCAGGAAAGATAGTTCGCGATTCGTCACACCCAGCCAATCATCTCTTCCAGCTTCTGCCCTCTGGCAGTCGGTTCCGTGCTTTGAGAGCTAGAACCTCTCGATTCAGAAGCAGTTTCTTTCCAGATGCTGTCCTCAGTACATCTCCAACCATGGAACAATCTGTGTTAACTGGAAACTCACAACCTTTTTTATCACGTGATATACTAGTGATTCGAGTTTAATATTGTGTTGACCTATCTGTTAGTGGACGATTGTTAGTTGAGTGTATGACATGACCAATGCATGTGGGACTCTGCAACAAAGGATGTATATTATTATCGCCATGCCACGCTAAAATCCTTGTCACGTTGTACTTGGTAATGAATATTCTAATGTCTTATGTCTTAATATTTGAGTTAAAGATGTCTCAGCACCTTGAGTCTTGGCAACCTGACAATGTTAAAAAAAAACTTCTCCCCTCCTCTCCCTCCCTCAAGTCACACATTCTTGCCCTTGTATTATTTCCCTCTCCCTTCCCCTGCAAGTTAATAATAATAATCTTGCCTTTTCAAAACAATGCTTTTGAACGAGCCGCTGTAACCGCAAAAATTGACTTCGTATATAACATATGGCCTTGTTGACGTTTCCATGATTGCATTTCAACAAAAAGTCAATACACCCACCCCCCTCTCTCCCCTACCCCCCCCCCTCCCCGTTGGAGAAACGTATCTCGTCTGTCGATCGCAGTGAAATCTTGTTCAGTTTCAATTATTGTTCGAGCTGACGCAACATTTACCGTTCGTTTAACAACAGTCCATTGGGAAACACATTGGCGGTGTCATCGACCAGTTGGACAATAGATCTAAGAAAATTTTAAGTGCGTTTTGTGGTGACTATCTGTCCTTACCAGGCACATTTTCCAACACGCTTGATTTCACCTCGGAGATGGACCAGTAAATATTATTGGGATACATACAAACATATTTATTAGATGACCCGCGATCACATGTGCAGTATTTTGGAGAAGGTCCCACTCGTTTCTTCAACGTATAAAAGCCTTGAGGACGATTGGAGGTGCACGGGCTTCCTGAACCTATATAAAAGGCTGAACATTCAAAACTGCAGCTCGCGGGGCCGGGTAGCTCAGTTATTGGAGCGGCTTACTAGTAACCGAAAGGTTCCTGGTTCGAATCCCGGATTGGCCAGCGTGTGACCATATTATTTTCCCCTTACCATCAACTGGTTCGCTGGTGTCAGAATAATGTGACCAGTAGCCGCCTTTATGCTACGGTGTCGTGTGACTATAATCTATAATTATTGTTGCTCAGAGGCCCGATACCAGTGAAATCGTACATTGTTTCATTGCTGATCACAAACCATTGCGTTTCAGCTACTGTGATGGGTAGTAGAGGATTTCTAAGCATCAGTCATTTTTGTACAACTTTTGCGTTTAAGCGAAGAGGATATACTCATCATCAAATATTTCGAAGACGAATTTTTTACAGCGAAGTTTTTATGTACAACAGGACGCCGATTTCAGTTGTTATCCTAATAAACTGAGAGAGAAAAAAAGAAATGATTCTTCAAATCTAAAAGGATTTTGTTGTGTTCAAAAACAGTTTGTGGTCGTGTTTTGAGATGGATCCTGTAAAAGACACTGTGTTTGCACCGTACCAAGGACCCGTGGGTCCAGAAAGCATACTACACGAAAACTTTTATTACCACCTGTGTGGTTGCTTTTTACATGTAAACCACGGCGAAGGTTAGTCTCATTGTAAATATTCGTTAGCATTCTTTACATGACAATATTTCTCAACCCATGCTTTAAAACTGGTACCTTTTTTTTTTCTTTCTGTGTTAAGGTCAGTCTCATTCTAAATATTCGAGATTCTTCTTTATATGACTATTGTATTTTGCACGGAAATTCCACTAAACTAGTAGAGACCCCCTCCCCCCTCCCACTCCGTTAGTACCAAAGATATGTTCCATGGTGTAGATAGGTTAGTGCCATCTTTTTAGTATCCAAAGGGTCAACTTGTACAAGTTTCGTAAAAGCCCAATGTGACGTTCTTAATATATATTACTGTGTGAACGTTTACTAAACTATAGCTAGGTGTGGACCTCTGCGTTACCGTGTATCGATTGCACAGGGCGGACCCATCGTCCAAATCTTCTTTTTCTTTGATGAAAGCGGCCAACTTCCACAGATTGAAGAATATGATGCACTTTGTTGTTGTTGTTGTTGTTTTTAGTGTTCATCATGAACGTGGGGTGGTTGGTGGTGGTGGTGGTGGTTTACTGGAGGAGAAAGGAAAGAGAAGGGCCGGAGGGGGATTGGAGGAGGAGAGGTGGGGGGTATAGACCATTACAAGTTGATGTCAGCACCAGCCTGGAAGGCAGGCCGCCAGGTCAGGGTTTTCGCAGAGGGATGCGGAGGTGGGGAGGGCGGAGGAGGATTGAGGGCAGGGGAGGAGGAGGGGGAAGGGCTTCAACGGGGCAGCCTAGGCTGCTCAGTTGCGCTACTGATGGAGGAAAGCGGGATTTCAGCCCTTTACTTAGGTCCGCAACTTCCAAAAGTCATAACTTTATAAACGTTTTCGAAAAAAAATTGGCATACCGCTTTTTTTTTCTTAAAATTTTTTTTTTATACAGAGGGAAGGGTGAGGGATGTTTGACGTAGAGTATCCTAAGCTAAGTGTGTCTTTCTTCTAAATGTGTCCGTAATAGTAACACTAACACACCACAAACTCTCAATCCGTAGCCAGAGAAACGTTGATTGAAGATCCGGCGGTTAGAAAAGCTGGGTGAATAACCCACGGCTCTTCAACCCCAGGATTCAAGCAATATGAAGAGGTAGTCATTATGACCGGTGATTATCGTAGTAGAGTGGGGGTCATTGTGATCAGCGATAGCTTGAACGGTCAAAGCAGGTCGCCTTGAGAAGGTGGTCAGTGTAGACCGTGATGTCATCTAGTAGTACACCGTTAGTTCCACCTGCATGCACTGTGTTCTCAACTCCAACCCCCACCCCCACCCCCACCCCCCAACCTGCTTTTCCCGTTTCTCCAGACCAGCAAGATCAATGACTGCACCCCTTGAAAGCATTGCTTCTCGTGCAGGTAGAGTAGAAAAAAACTACATTGAAGAGATGAACACGTCAAGGAAATAAATAGCATTGGATGCATGCAGTCAATCTAAATTTCAAAAATAAAAATTGATTTCTATTCCGCCTTCTGTAATCATAGCGATCTATGTAGAGCGCGGATCGCTTTGAGTTTGATTGAAGAAAAAGGGCTTGATAGTATTCTGTTTTATTGTTGTTGTTTTGTTGTTGTTGTGGTTGTTATTATTATTATTGTTGTTGTTTTGTTGTTGTTATTATTGTCTTGTTGTTGTTGTTATTGTTATTATTATTATTAAGAAAAGATCCTCATCAAACAAGTTCAATTTTACTACTACCTCTTCCCCGCCATACTCCGCTTCCCTTTTCTCATGTCCAGCTTTGTTAGGGCCGGGACAATCTCCTCTGTCGTTACTTTGATGTGGTGTTCATGATCTAATCATCCAGGGTGGTGGTGCTCGTTCGTAGCTCTAGATCGACTGGGGGTGATCGACGTTAAGCTGTTTTAATTATCTTGGACACATCCAGACTCAGCCAAATAGCCTGTTACTATTAGCCTGCCCCGACGTTTTGCTTGTTATCGCAACAAGAGTGCCTGTAAGGCCCCTTTATTGCTACTCTCTCGCGCCTCTGCCATAGATTTAAAGAGATCCATCTGAGCCGACGTTCATCATCCCCAATATGCCCTTTGGTGTTGGGGGACGTAAATTTTAAACAACGAACGAACGCCGACGTTACAATCAGTTTTGTTAAGTCCTTCGCGACATCTGAAGAACTCAGACTAAGAGAAGTAACCAGTACCCTACAAACAGCGGTCTGATCAGGATGGCTAGCAAATGCCACTGATTGATTGAGACGTATTTTGAAAACCATATTGCACAGTAGTAAGAGAGTTGCGCTCTGAAAGTTAGGGGTTTTGAATGCTGCTGTGCTGCTGAAGAATATTTTCAAAGTTACACTACACTTAAACGCCGGTTGCTCTCCTTTCGCCCTTAAAACACAGTTAGTTGTCCAGAACGTGCATGACACACGCCGTTGATTGATTGATTGATTGATTGATTGTTGCTTTAGGTCCAGCCGACTCTTCCGAGCCAAATCAGGACCGGACACACGCCGTTAACAATCCTGAAAACATAATAATAATAATAATAATAATAATAATAATAATAATAATAATAATAATAATAATAATAATAATAATAATAATAATAATAATAAATTCTATCTACGCGCGTTGCCCCAAATCCCACCAATAAAGATCAAAACGCGGCGATGTGTACCAACATCCACAATCACATGCTTCATCCATTCTCACAAACAATTTACAAGCACGTATCTATCACTCAGACATGTGGTGTAAAGGCAAGGAGATCAATATTAGAAAACGGAAAGAAAATCGATTAAAAACATTTTTTTGGTTGAAAATGTTAGATAGTCCGCATCCAATATCATTATTAAAGCTTGAAAGCTTGAAACGCTACAAACCTCTTCATACTATGAATAGTAATTGTGTTATTGTATACACATAGCACTTACGCAGCTCAAAGAGTTTGTCAAGGCGCTTGGGCTCTCAATGAATATTTCCATCATTCAACTTCTTTAAGTTGAAAAAGACGAGACAGAGAGAGCTACAAGCCAAAGGGGAGATAAAGCGTGACATTGTAAACTGTTCTCTATACAGGTATGTAAGATGAAAGCTTCGTCAGGAGTCATATGCAGTCTTCTATATGCATATTGTGTCGGGGACTTTAAATTTATCTAAGCAAGCAAGCAGGAGTCCTAAAAGCAGAAGAGCGTGTGCCATGAGCATGTTTACCGCCGTGGAGGAAGCGCGCTATTACAAGACAACATCATCAACATCAAGAATAAGATAAGACTTATTGGTCCACTCGAACAGGTGGAAACAGTTTTGATCGTTCTCCGTGGCATTAGTGTAAGTAGTGTGGTTATTAGTCTTGTGGCGTTTCCCATAATGAGTTGTTGTGGATAGTTAGGTAGTCCTTGACCATAATTATCCTCTCTTAGTCACCCGGACGGAGTATCAGCTGTAGCGGCCTATGCCTCTATAATTACTGCTTATTATGATTTATAATGAGGAAAGAAAGCAAGATGAAAACCATACAAGCTTGGTCCAGTCATTGCGGGAAATGTATTTAAAATAATAATTATCGAAAAATAATTAGATTAATCTATGTATAATATCTGTGTGATACATAGTTCATTACAAATTAAAAAACATATTTAAATTTCCTTTCTCGAAATCAAGCTACTCTGCTGACATCTTTGTTAAAACCTACGGATTGTTTTAATTAATCAAGATATTTTATACCTTCCATTTCAATGATGATTCTCACACGTTTCAATGATTACCATCTTGAAAATGCTTTAAATTCCCACTGTCGCTGCCTTTCTCCTTTGTTCTTTCTCATTTCTACTCTGTTCTATCAATATACTATACTATCTTCTTCTTCGCCAGACCTACCTTTTTTTCTTGAAAACTCTTCGGGAACAAAACTCCTCATTTGTGTGTGGGGTCTGTTGAATCAGCTTGGGAATATTGGACGCTTTCTGCCAGGTGATCACTGGGGCTTCCTATGATGTAATGTTATTATTTGGCAATGTAGGCATTTTATATGGATGTGTTTTGTTGATATTTTATAATGATGTTTGTATTCTATTTTGTTTTTGTAAACGGGCGTTCGATAAATTAAAGTATAGCCTCAGCGTCCCCTGCGTGGGATGTCTTTATTGTAAAGTGACCGGCTGGTGGAGTGCATTCAGTGTTACCACTAGTGTTGTTTCGGCAGATCTTTTATGAGGATCAGGGGCGAGTCCTCTTTCAGCGTTGTAGTCTTGATTTTTTGGTCCTGATTTGGCCCGGAATAGTCCGCTGGACCTAAAGCAATAACCATTTAATGTAATGTAATGTGTTCGGGAGGTTACAGACGTTGTATCTTCGAATTTGTGGAGTAATGTATGTTGAAAAAAATTTAATTAACATACATTTTTGATGCACAATCTTTGGAAAGACCTTGCATTTAGTTACAGAAAGCAGTAAAATTATAAAAACCAAGTTTTCAAGCGAATCCTGAAATCTCCTAAATAATAAAAATTGCACTCCCTGAACAATTAATTGTTTACCTATATAATGCATTATTTAGCAACATTTTCAAAAACATATTTTATTGAGCAAATTCTGTTAAATAATGCATTATATAGGTAACAAATAGTTATTTTAAAACATTTCTAATTAATACATTATTTAACACAATCTGCTAAATAACGCATGATATAGGTATATATTTTATTTAGCAACAATGCCTTATTTATTGTTTAGGTAAATAATAAGTTATTTACGGAGAAAATACATTATTTAGAGAAATCCTATATTGTTAGTAAACAAATTATTATTTAGAAAAAAAAAATTCTATATAAAGGTTATTTAGCTGAAAATATTTTACACAGGGAATTCCATAGTATTCGGTGAGTCTCCGCTACGCTGTATGACTGTAATCATTCTAATTATTTCCCGATTCAACAATAACAAGCACTTGTAGTCTTTTGGCCAATGAGCTTCCTGTCGTTCAGGTTCTGTCATACTATTTGTAATACAATCGACCGAGGTGATGGTCCGGAACGTTAGTCTTCGAATACACTCATTAAAATTAGCGTAAATAGTTTCGTAGTCAAAGGCGGAATTTATGATTTCCATAAACGGTTCCATAAGTTTAGGATAGGCTTAGCCTACTTCAGTTTGTCGTCATTCAAGGTGGTTATAGGTTTATGTAATAGAGGGTTACATGAAGGTCCACTGTATTTATTATGATTGCACAGTTTATTTGATCGTTCTTATGATATAGCGCTTTCTTCAGCTAAAGAGCTGCTCAAGGCGCCTGCCAATTTAATCTTTGATAGCGTGGCCGCCTCTGCGATAGCCTGGCCAACCTCAAGCGCTCTAGGCTTTGTCCCACCGCCGTAGCTCAATTGGTAGAGCGTTCGCCTGGCACACCGATGACCCAGGTTCGAATCCCGTTGTGGGCGATATAAAATGTGGCCATTTTCACTGTCCATTTTAGCAGTATGATTGCTTTGGTGGTTCAGTGTTGATTCAGGTCCCTACCCCTCTTTCCCTGGGATGGTGATCCCCGTCTGCCATATCGCCAAAGGTGGGTGTAGACGTTAAACCTCAATGTTCATTCAACGTCAACTTTCTGGACGACGACGAAGACTACGATGATGAAGATGATGATGATGACGACGACGATGATGATGAAGATGATGATGATGATGATGATGATGATGATGATGATGATGATGATGATGATGATGATGATGATGATGATTTTATCTGGTGCCATCCACGATTGAAATCACGCTGTTGATCGTTCTTACTAATTAATACTAATTACTAACTAATCACACTAACTCTTTCGTTTCGTAACTGGTTTGTTTATGAATATGGTGATGAAGTAAGGCCATGCTGTATCGATTACATCGGCCGACGACGAAGCCCTTGCGCTCGTCATATTTCTTAGAGTTCAGCGGTCCCTGTTGGTGAGGTTGATCAACAAACAGTTAATCATAATGTCTGCATGTGTAATGTCTAATCTTCGACATGCAGAATGTCCGAGTCTCCTGAGGCATACATACGCCCGTACTATGTGTGTTGTGGTTCCCCGATTCAGTTTCACCAAAGGCTGTGAATGTTGTTGTTATAGACAGGGTATTTGGGGTTATGTTCTCTTAGTTCTTATTGAGACATATTTTCAAAACCATTGTAAGAGAGTGGTACTTTGAAAGTTGTGGTTTTGAATGCTGGCGTTGTGGCTGCTGCAGAGAAAATCTTTAACTTTACCACTGTAGTTGCTCTGCAAAAAAAATCTTATTAAAAGTTTGGGTCTATCGGGTTTCATTTCTTATTCTCTCTTCATTTTTCTGAGACCTTTGTTCGAATTTTAACTGCCTATTTCTTTGTTTTGAGCAAAAAAGCTTCACCGAAAAGGGGAAAGGCAATTCAAACTAAACAAATAGTTTTTGTTAACCACCGAAACTCCGCCTACGCTCGCGCGAACAGTGGCCGAGTTGATCGTTTGGGGATCGTGTCAATGACTCTTAGCCGCTGTCTGCTATCTGTAACCCACGCCCACTAACGCTCCGCCTACTTTACGCTTTCGCGATCGCCGCTGCGCCATTCGTTTGAGAATATAGTTGCTGGTTGTTGGCTGCTGCTGCTGCTGCGGTTGCTGCTGATGATGATGTTGTTGATGATGATGATGATGATGATGATGATGATGATGAAGGTGGTGGTCCTGTTACGATTTAAATTAATAATAATAATAATAATAATAATAATAATAATAATAATAATAATAATAATAATAATAATAATAATAATAATAATAATAATAATTTTCTACATCATGGTTTTTTTTCTTAAATTACTGTTATGCGTCTTTGATTGACATTGTTAGAAGAATACTGTATCATGTGTTGACGTGTGCATGTCTGTATTATAGCCTATGTATTCCAATGGATGCGTATGTACGTGGTCATCTGTAGTCGGTGTTTTGTGTGCGTGTAAATGTGCGTGTGTGTATGTGTGTATGTGTGTGCGTGCGTTTTAATGTCAGCACGTTCACCCAGTCGCTACAATTTAAGTTCAAACAACATCGAGTTTGTTTTTGCCTTAAGCAAAATGTCCCTCACCCACGGCTATGTAAAATAAACTTTCATTGTAACAAAATCAAGGAATTCTACCCACACCTCTGGCAGCTTTCCAAACAAAATGGGTCAACAGAAGAAAATACACCCTGTATGCTGAAAACTACCCAAAGCATGAATGGTGATAGAACAGTTTCTATGGTAGAGTGGGAGAGGTGGGAGGGGGGGGAATACCATGAAGTAACAAACCCATAGTGTCCCTATAGTGGGTTCCAGAGAAAACTTAGCGACGTCATAGTGACGTAACATGACGTCAAATCCATTGGTCAAGTAACCGTCAAAGGCCCGCACACTCTTAATCTTCCGGTATGTTGTGTACAAATAACAAAGCGCGACGTCTTAGAGTTGGTCGCGGGCGGGGGGTCCTTTACAATATTTTTGAAGGTTTTACAAGATTAAGCGCCACCTAGTCGCGGTTTATCCCCCTCCCCACCCTTATCCCGTCCCCATCCCTTGTTCAGTCGTTGATGTTGTTACATAAACAATGGTGCTACATACACCTATATAATTTTGCTATGTTTTCATAGATGATGAATACTTTGATTCTGTTGTGTAGCCTATTTCCATGTTATACTTATTGGCTACTTTTTTTCCCCCACTGCCAGTCGCTTTAATGCCTGGCCCACATCTTTCTCCGTGCAGGCAGTGAGAGCTCTTCAACGGTGAAGATGTCGAAACTACTGAAGAAGACGTTAGACAATGCGCAGCATGCAGGCTCCAGTGGAGGGGGGAGAGGGGAGGGGGAGAGAGGGCAAGGGAGGACTTGAATTAAATCGTAACCTCGGTCAGCGCCTTGAGCTGGAAAAGCACTACCTATAAACAACGTAGTCGTAAAAAGAAAGAGTCGTAGTAGTAGTAGTAGTAGTAGTAGTAGTAGTAGTAGTAGTAGTAGTAGTAGTAGTAGTAGTAGTAGTAGTAGTAGTAGTAGTAGTAGTAGTAGTAGTAGTAGTAGTAGTAGTAGTAGTAGTAGTAGACGGCCACTTATACTATTGGCCCTACTAATAGTAGTGGTTTAGAAGAAAGTAATGACGTGTGTGGCCCAGTAGCGCAATGGCCTGGACACACGCTAGCAATGTTTCATGTTAAGCAACGTCTGGAGTGGTTAGTACTGGAATGGGTGACCATGCTAGGAAGGCAGCCGCCAAACAACACAGAAATAGTATTGAAACAAGCCCAGGACACACCCAAGTCCACACGCCTGCGAATGGGTACCTGGATCTGTTTAGACCCGCGGACCAAACGCTTTCCTCCCCAACGACCGTTGGGGATGAAAGCGTTTGGTCGTTGGGGAGGAAAGCGATTGTTGCTGGGCTCTGCACAATGAAATGCTATTACCCACTCGTCTTTCGTCTGCGGAGATCGGCCAGTTAAATCACCCTATGACTAATCTTAATACATTTATATGTTTAGCCCGGTCTGTGTGCGGATAGGGTTATAGAGATAGGGAGAAAATGGCAAAAGATTCACTGACACACTAGCTCTCCCACGGCTATGAAACATAAGTAGTCCAGCCACTTGTTAACAGTAAAGATCACACATTTATTTCCTCTACTCTATACATAATTCTCTAAACACTAAACTACCTTACATGTCCAAAACATAATTATATAATACAACTAGGATTACTTAACAGTCCAAAATAATTCACTTCGAGTAATTCGCTCCTTGATGAGTCTATGCTGCTACTGTTCTCGATATTTGCTACTGTCTCATCATTGGGCTATTTGTTCTGGTTGGCCTAATGTTCTTTTTCAGGAGAGTGGACTACCGCACAGTCCTTCTAGATCAGTGTTAGTGCGTTTCTTCTTGCACTTAGCTGATTCGTTGAGGTGTGGTGGTGGTGTCTCCTCCTTGGTTGTTGACTATTGGGCTATTGGAGTTCAGTGCTCGATGTTCCCCTGCAGGCCAAAAGTCAGGATTGACTCTTAGTGGTCTATTTCCTGCATCGGACCAACAAGGCTGCTCGTCTGCAAAACATAAGACGAGTTTCTGCAACGCTTTGTTTACTAAGGGTGTGAAGAGCGTCTCACTGATGACAGAAACAGCCCTCAGTGATCGTTCCACTTTTACAAACAAGGGACGCTCAACTACTATTTCCGGGGTTTACTGGAATCTCCAACATAATTCCTATACCTATACATACATCGTGGCTAAACTAAACACATGGAGAAGTAATTAACAATATACACATTCGCCGGTACAGCCACTGGTCTGCAATAATACACATAGGAAAAACAACAATGGGTCCGTAGGGGATACCTCATGGTGCCGAAACCGGTCGCGCGTGTCCGCCACGTGGTCAAGCAAAGGTTTACTAATATTCACAATGATAAAACATGGCAAGACTTCACAAACATAATCCAACAATATTATCAATAAATCGCTATGAAACAAAATGTTGATCATTTACCTTTTTACAATGTCAGGCTGTGGCTATACTGCGATGAATGAATTTCACCCGTCACATGCTTAGTCTTTCTGCTAGAGAGATCTTTTAGAGCGTTGCTCCTTCTCGTGTGAGAGTTAAGCACAGAATGACTACCTAACCCTGAAGTCAGCCAAAGCCCGCGAAATTCTCGTGAGACCTCAGCGCCTCCTATCGGGAGGTGGGTGGGTGGGGGTGGGGTGGTGGCTATACTTCAGCGGAATGAGGTCACTGCCTATCCTAGCGAGAGTTAGCTTACACATGTTTAGCACACAACTGACTTTTGTCGTCTGCTAGGCAGCGACTTTACGTTACACAGGCCAAAGCAGGCTGAAGTATTTAAGGCAAGAAGCCTTAGTGCAGGATCTAAATAGCCTCTCGTGACATCCTCATTCTTCCCAAAAAGGGTAACCTTCAGGAGTGTAAAATATTACCGCTCAGCCTCATCAGCCATCCCAACATGGTCCTCATAAAAATAATACTCTACAGTCTAAGCACAAGGACACTACGCGAACTTGTCACAGCATGCTCTGGACCTGCAGTTGCCATAAATATGTGAAGAAAGCCACAAACATTCAATATAGTAGGCTATCGAGTACGGGAGGGGAAATATAGTGAAAGCAGTTACATGCTATCTTCTTCTTCTTCATAACACTGTTCAAGGATCGGGAAGGGGTCAAGGTTTTGACTTTGAAAACTACTAACCACACAAATGCACACAAACACATTTTACGCAGACGGTTCTCACGCATACACCTCCATGCACACGCTCGCTTACGAACACACACACACATAAAAAGATGTTGAAGCTAGCAAATTCAGTTATGGACGTTTTCTCAAGTCTGTTATTGATATAATTTACCACCTTTGGCCCTTTGTTTCGAGAAAGAGGTTTGAATAAAATCCAGAGTTCGCTTTTTAATAAAAAACTCGTTTGGGTGTTGTTTTGTTTTGTTTTGTTTTGTTTTGTTTTGTTTTGTGTGTTGCGCGTGTGTGTGTGTGTGTGTGGGCATGTTTACACGGTGTTATCTGGACAAACCAGTGAACATCTACATAACTTGTTTTGACAGACCTACTTGTTTTGACCTCAGAACAATGATCCGTTAGGGTTAGGGCTGGGTTAGGGTTAGTGTTCAAACACTTAAAAGTACTTAAAAAGGGGGACGAAATATGACCTATTGTCAGCACAACGTATGTGGCGTTTCAGGAAAGTCATGATAATACTGTGTACCCTCGGCTGCGTGTGTGTGTGTGTAGGTGTGTGTAGGTGTGTGTGGGTTTGAGTGCGTGTGTGTGTGTTTCCCATAATACTTGTTTCCTTCTAGGTTCAAACCCCTGGCTGTCGTGCTTTTAATCATGTATTTTTGCTATTGTCTTGGTTTTCCATAATTCTATTGTTATGAGGTTTTCCCCAATTGCTCTATATGTTGTTGTCACAGGCAAAGGGAAAGGCCCGTGCAAAGTGTGTGGCGACGGATCCTCGGGGAACCATTATGGCGTCCTTTCATGCGACGGCTGTCGAGGTTTCTTCAAGCGGTCAGTCCGCAGCCAAAACGGCAAGCAGATTCCTCCCTGCAAGGACAACAACGGCTGTCCCGTAGATTACCCACACCGCAATCAGTGCCAGATGTGCCGCTGGCGTAAGTGTCTCTCCACCGGCATGAACCCCAGTGGTAAGTATAGTATTTTTTTGTTTTAAAATCCGCATTATAAGCCGCTTTCACAGCTCAAGAGCTGCTCAAGGCGCTGGCCGATACAGGCTCTAACTCAAGTCGCCCGAGGCGCGCATTTGCTGCCTGAGGCGCATTGTCTGACGCTCTGACGACTGAGCACAATCCTGGGAGTACGAGTCGCTGAAAGTGTACTATGATGTAGATCTGTATCATACAGCATAGCAGAGAGGGAAAAGGCTTCGTCTAGTCTCATTCACGCTGTATGTGTCGGTGTTTGCTTTATTGCATACTCCCGTATGAACGCGTACCTATAGGCCTGTGGGTGTTTGCATGTGGGTCTGTGTCTGCGTGTGTGATCGTACGCCGAAAATAGTGTGCCTATCTACTGTTCTTATGTCTTCTCTCTGTCTCTTTCTCTATCTCTATCTCACTCTTTCTTTCTCTCTCTCTCTCTCTCTCTCTCTCTCTCTCTCTCTCTCTCTCTCCCTCTCTCTCTCTCTCTCTCTCTCTCCTGTGTGTGAGAGAGAGAGTGTGTGTGTGTGTGTGTGTGTGTGTGTGTGTGTGTGTGTGTGTGTGTTGATGTATTGATTTAATTTATTAGATTTGATTATTATTACATTATGTTCCCGACTCCCTGAGACCGAGAACATCATAACTTCAGATTAATGTTGTCTCTTATTATGGCGTGTTTCAAAAGGCTTTGGTTGTTTGAGACGGTCGGGCAGAATACACCAGTCGATCGCAATATACTCACCCTCTCCTCGCCCCTAAACTACGTTTAGGCTTTGGCATATTAATGTATCGGTATTATTGGCGATGTTGCAGCTTTGTACGAGATCCCGCATAAGCTAAAGCCAGGGAACTTTACTTGGAGGGGAGTATCTGTGAGAAGGAAAGATTAGCTCAATTTAATCTCGCGCCCTGCACACCACCAACCCATCATAACTTCTTTAAGTGGAGGCACGCGCTTGTCACGTGATCTCGGTCGCGGCTTGCCACCTTGCGGTGAGGTTCAGCGTCGTTCCCAAGGTGCACACCGTTGGTTCCAGAAACGAGGCTTGTGTCGAAAAAGAGACTGAACATCTTGGACAAAGTGGAGACACGCGCCGGTCACACGATCTTGGGTTTTGTCTGCCGCGGCAGTTAGCTAGTCTGCTCGTTCAAATAGTTTGTGCACTTCTTCAGCAAAAGTTGCAGATTCAGCCGATCTTGCAGACGAAAAGTATCATGGCTGGAATAGATACTCTGGTTGTCTAAAACTCTCCAAAAAAATCTCTCCGCACTCCTTGTACATTAAGACCGAACATAATGGCGTGGTTTAGTCACGTGTCTTAAAAATTTCCGCCGGAAGTTAGATCTGATCTTGAAAGAGCGAGACAAGATTTTCGAAAAGCTTTTGACGGTTTTGTGAAGCGCGCTCTGCGGCTTGATGCGGCAATTATTGAAACAGAGGATGATTCTGAAGAAGAACAAGAACAAGGGCAGTTTAATGTAACTAATCGATGTTGAATTTTTTAAAAGTTATAAAATGCCATTCTGCAAGGTCAGTACGCTTCAGATCTTCTAGAGGGAAGCGTGAGCGTTTTGAATGCACGCAAGAGATTCAAGATAGGATTATCCATATTACTTGTTCAAATGCGCAGAAACATATTTTGTCCTTTTAAAAAACAGGAATAAGGTCAGATCGTCGTGGCTGCTGTGTGAATGCTTTACACATTTTTACGGTTTAACATTCTTACCATGCACGCGCTTCTATTTTGTTTCCGTTGAGCTTTTGATCCCAACACTTTCTGTCTCTTTTCCGTCCACTCTTCTCTCCTTCTTCTTGGGGACCATAGATCTGGATTTGAGAACAGAATCAAAGACCTGGGGGAAAAGACCAGGATGACTGCATTGAGAGGACAGGAAGGGGGCTGTATCGTTGAGTTCTGATGCTCTGATGATACTGGAGTGTGCATAGGTAGAGAAGGGGACATGACAAGACAATGGACTAGTCCAGGCAAGCTGTGCCATCTTTAGTATAGGATTTGAAGGACTCTGTCCAATAAACCACGGTGAATGCTCTGGAAAGGTCAAATGACCACTGGACTGGAAAGTGGCCAGGGCTGTGAAATGAGTTTAGCTTAAACAGTGCAGTCAGTAAAACGGCTAAACCTGCACAAAAGGGCATAAAGAGTTAAATGGACCGAGCGAAAGCTGAAACAAAGGGTTAATTCGCCCCAATAGACTGCACCGTAGTCTGAAGAGGGTTAAAATGGCCAATGAACTGTGTATAGTGCTGGACGACAATGGGAGTACAGGAATGGTATTATCAGGTCTTTAATGCATTAAGTATGCACAAGTACTATGTCTTGGCCGTCCTTTCTGATACCATGCAAAGTGACACGCACGACCTTCGCTACACCTCATCCCCAAAAGCTAGAAGAAAGAGAAAAAAAAAGAAATCGCCACGTTAGTTGTAAAATGAGCAGAGGAAAAAAACAGGTCATGCACTTTCAAGCAAAGCGGGGATGGGTGATGTCGCAGGGCTTATGAAGAGGGTTAGAAGAGGTCAGCTTTTGTCCTTCAAGTTGATGCCATTATCAAGCTGCACTGCTTAAAGGGCGTAGCCCTGCTAGTACTACAAACCTCCAACCACTCCTCATACAGTACCACAGACCCTGCTCATAATTCCATGCTCGAATCTCGGGCATGTATAATGAATGCCAAGGTGTCTTTATATTGTTCAATTTGCGCAATGTTGGTCGAGATTGTCGAGAACAAAAACCTGTTTAAACATTGGCAATGGACAGCATTGACAAAAGTCAAACCACATGCGCTTTAGTAAATTTGCATTTAGTTGCTTTTTTTTTTAACCCGTATGTTCAATATCTATCTATATCTATATATATTTCTTCTGTTAAAAGGTCCCAATTGGAAGGCGTTGTTTACTTTAGGTTAAATCGGCTTTACCCTAAAATGTGCAGTTATTGCACTCAGAGAAAGTAGGCTTTTATTGCTCAAACCAACCGCTTCAATTTGAATTTTCAATTTCGGTTCTGACAGGGAGTTATCTCTCTTGTTTTAGCGGTACAGCTGTATTATCTTTAACACTATTTTGTGAGTGAACCAATCGGCTTGAAAGAGCGCGTCTTTGGTGTCTGGGATAGGGTAGGATCTATTTTAATAATAATAATAATAATAATAACGGATTTTTATATAGCGGGTACTCCAGCCTATGACCAGATTCACCACGCTTTACATAGTCATTACATATAAATACATGCACTCGATGAGACGTCACTTTTGCTACAATACACCAAAAGACGGGACAGTAAATGTACAGACTATTTACAACTATGTACATAAATTACACAAAAGACGAAAATATACTATTTACAACTATGTACACAAAGGATTTTATCAACCTAAACCCAAAAACCTTACGGCAATATTTTTTACGGGTTCCTCTCTCTTACCGGCTTTAGTGAATGGTGGATCCTATATGGGTTCCATTAAATACATTTACATTCAGCTGCATCCTTTTGAGGCGATGTCTGCGCTAAATATATATGAATTCCTTCTGTTAATCTAACACCATGCGCTGGCAGCGCTACATAGCAACACTGATTTTACTTTTCCGATTAATTATCGTTGTTTGTTCTTCAACAACCGCCGCCTTGAGCAAGTCTTTTGAGTCGGGAAGTGCGCTAAATTTATTGTAATCTAATGTTAACTTATTGGATGTCATCGTTTATTATATAGCGCTTATCCTGCCCGAGAGCTGCTCAAGGCGCTGGACGAAGCCCGCCCGACTTTGCTACAGCAGTTCTATAGTGGTTTTCTGGTTTATTTGATAACGTGAAATGCTCTTAACCTCTTGGAACGTCTATTGTCCAAGTTAAAAAGTTGTTCGCTGCTGATAAGCGATTCCCTGCTTTAATAATTATTGATGAGTGTGAGAATGTCACAAGAGCTGTAGTTACGCGTAAGACGACGTTTTGCATAGAATCAGGAATCCGTATCAGTGGAAATCACTGCAGAACACATTTTTTTTTAAAAATTAAAATGCCTGCCGATCTGATTGAGGCACATTTGTCTTGGAAGTGCATTAGCAGGTTCGCCCGGTACAATCAATCTGTATATTTCTGTTTGTTTGTCTGTCTGTCTGTCTGTCCCCCCCCCCCCCCCCTCTCTCTCTCTCTCTCTCTCTCTCTCTTTCTCTCTCTTTAAGACGCACACTAGCTGCAAGTCTGGGCGCTAGGTAGCGCCAAATACAACTAAACTACCGCAGTTGTCCTCACTTGTCCCCCTTTCTTGTACTACTACTACTACTACTACTACTACTACTACTACTACTACTACTACTACTACTACTACTACTACTACTACTTTTCTTCTTCTTCTTCTTCTTAACTGACCAGCTCCTTCCTCTCGTGTCTTCTTCATCCCTTTGACCTTCTCTTAAAGCCCTCCCCCTTCTCCACCCTGCCAAGAGAAAAATCTTCTTGGCATCTCTTCAACTGTAACAAAAACAACACCCAAAAAAAACATATTGAGATGTGAACCTCTAATTGGCGAGGCGCATTGAAAGTTGGCGGACAAAAGAAAAGGGGGACAAACCCCAAAACGAGAGATTGACTCGTGCCGAGCGAGTTTTATCCCCTGTCAGATGAGTTGCTTCACTTGTCAAAAAAGGCGGCGGGGCTTGAAAGAGTGGACACAGGGTAGGGGGCTGGAAAATTTTGTGAAGGGCGAGTGACAGAGGGACGCGCTGAAAAGGAACCGTTAAATTGGGGGTAGAGGGGAAATTATTAAGAGAGCCGAGGTTATCGATAGAGCAAAGGGAGATTATTCGGGGCAGGGGAGACAAGTGTGCAAAGCAATCGTCAGTGCAAAGGGTGACAATCTGAGAACAGCCGCAGCCGGAAGCGGTTGCCCTCATTAATTCCCCTTCTGCTTCCTACTCTTTTAAACCCACAAGTCTGTCCGCTGGTGTGTGTGTTTTTCTGAAGTTCGATCGTTTGCTCCAGCGCTGCAGTCCTCGCATATGCCAACGTATGCGGCACCAAGGGCCGTGAGCAGCACCTTGAGCGAATAATATTATTGCGCTTCGTGATATAATAGGAAAACTTGAGGTTGGGTGCGGTATGGACATCAGACCGGACCTGGAATGTCTCTGTTGAGACTTGGAACAAATACTAAGAGACTAGAAAAATACCATTTTGATCTTCCACAGTACTTGAATACTGTCTTAGAAAGTTTTTGGTTTTTTTAAATGTCGGATATTCCAGACCACAATTTCTGAGTTTACCTATCTACGCGTTCTGAGTTGTTTTGGCTCTTTCGGGTAGTGCCATGGGTCCCAGAATCGTGTGGATGGAGCCGGGAGGTTGTCTTCTTGGGAGCTTGCGGTCTCTCTGAGAGCGGCAAGAATTGATGCCAACCCTGTCAGAGAGGGCCCTCTTCAGATCTCAATCGACCTTACGGCCTTTTTTTGAGAGCCATCTTCACTTTTCTGATACCCACCCACCCATCCGCCCAAACCCACCCACACACACACCCACACCCATCGCCAAACCTCCCCCCCCCCCCCCACACACACACACGTCTCTTTCTCTTTGCCGTCCAGCTTTCCATAAAAAAACGGACTCTTTCCAATCCTCTCGTTTTCAGCTTCTTCATCGCCTTTCTCTCCGCTCACACGCATTCGACAGTTTTTTTTTTCTTTCTTTCTTTCTTCTAAATCCGTTAGTTTTCAAGTAAAACTGTAATGAAACTCACTTACTAGCACTCTTTATCTTCATCTCCATACCCTCACTCATCCCCACTTACAAGACATCTCTCCCTCCCCCACCACTCTCTCCCACCCCACCCTCGGTCTGGTTTTTCGCTTTTCGTGATTTTTCTAGCAGAGGACTCACTAACAATCTCCGTCTCTACGCCACTCTGTAACCATCCCACAAGTTTAGCCTGCACTTCATCTTCTTTCAACCCCGTCAACCTACTCACCCACCAACCCCCACGCATCCTTCGATCCTCGGGCTGGCTTTTCTTCTCGCGTTATCTTGAAGCAGAAACAGATTGAAATTCACCTACACCCTCCATCTCTATTGTCAATCTTTTATCTTCTTAGCTTGAAAGCAGTCCGTCTTCTCCCCCCCCCCCTCCCCTCCTCCTCCCTATCTCAGTGTCTGCTAGCTTGGTTCTTCCTCAGCCGCTCCGCTAAAGCCCAGGGGCCCTATTCATGAAGGGACTGCAAGTGCGGGAACGGGACTGCAAACCGTCTACGGCCTATAACTGCAATATATTGCTATTCATAGAGGGACAGCAGAGCTTATCGGCCGCGGCAAACGGCCTAAAAGTTATCAGCCCAAGATTCGGGCCTTTATGCCGGTAAAGGGACTGTAACATCGAGCAAAAATGGCGGGTGCGTTGATTCCAATCTTACTAAGGCGAAGACAGCTGAGGAGAAATAGAATTTTCAGAGACAGGATGAATCCCTTAGATAGTTATGATGACGTAAAACTGTACGTTTTTGTCGTCATGAGATATTGACCATAATTGACGATGTTGCAGAGCAACTAGAACACGCAAACCGACTTGGGTCTTTGACACCATCAATGCAAGTATTAGTTGCTTTGAGATTTTACGCGTGTGGTTCTTTCCAAATAGTATGTGCTGATTGTTTGGGAATTTCGCAACCGACAGCCAACAGAGTAATCTCAAAAGTTACTGTTGCTCTGAAATCGATAGTCAGCAATTGGATCCAGTTTCCAGATCAACACGAAGCTGACAGACAAAAATTAAAATTTCAAAGAATCGGCAACATGCCGAACGTGTTTGGGTGCATAGATGGGACACTAATAGGCCTACCAATCCAAGCGCCACCGGAATATGAACACGAGTATGTTTGCAGGAAAAACTATGGAAATTACACTAGCCACAGTCATGTAATCAAGTTTCCTGTAGGTCATGACACTAAACAGATTTTTTAAATTGTATGCATAATAAATTGAAAGGTTTTATTAATATGCATTTCTTTTACTGGGTAAACACACACACTCATACATCATCATAACATGTGCACATACATTGATCAATTTTATCAAATCAAACACACATACAATTGCATAGATGCAGAGTGAGACAGATAAAAGAGAGGAAGGGGGGGGGGGGGGATACAACGTTAATGCAGTAACAAATTAGACACAGGGACACCAACTAATAAGTGAGCAAACTGTCAACGTTTTTTTTTTTTGTTAACTCAATCGCCCTTGCAGCAGAAAAAAATATATATTCGTGAATGTTTGTGTAAGCGTGCACGACAAACTTTTGCCAACAATCACAACTTGCAAAACGCAGCATGCACCTTAGCATGCCTATAGTTCTATTTTTCGTATAAAAACACCAAATTGGCTCTGCAGAGTATGTGTGTGTAATGTTTACAGTGTACAGCAAAGTTTCTAAAATATTGAAGGCGATCACGCACTACACACAAATGATCGCATCCGCTGCAGTACGCGTGCGCAGTAGATATAATTTGGCTGACTTTCCCGATGCTAATATTAGAAAGGACTATAGCCACAATCCCGGCTGTGAGCCCTTCATGAATGCCAGTTCAGATGCCGCATTTATCGGACGAAATCTAAAGTCCTTTCAAGGTTTGCAGTCCCTATAACATGTAGTCCCTCTATGAATAGGGCCCCTGGCCTGCTCATGGGCTCGTTAGAAGAGCCGGGCTAGCAAACACCTCGGAGAATGGGCGCCAATTACCGAGTCACGTCTCGCCCTCGAGATCTCGTTCACATCTCGCCGGGACGGCGCTGCAATTGGCAGGCAAGGGCGACAAATCGCCGGTAGCGGCGGTCTGCGCACGCTCGCGTCTTTTGACTCGATTACGGCCCCTTCCATTGCCTTTAATCGAAGGGGCGAGAGAGAGAGAGAGAGAGAGAGAGAGAGAGAGAGAGAGAGAGAGAGAGAGAGAGAGAGAGAGAGAGAGAGAGAGAATGTGCTGTTGAAGAGGTAGAGTAGAGAAAAAGAAAACTGGAAATCGAAAACCGCAAAGTAGAGGAAAAAGAAGGAAAACAAGCAAGGAGAGATTGGGGCGGAGCGTGGGAATGGGGTGGAGGTGGGAAAATTCCAAGACTGGGCAAGAGGGCATGGCGATGAATGATTTTTTGCCCCGTTGTATTTTATTTAATTTTTTTATTTTATTTTATTTCAAATACACATCTTTGTCCAGAAGCAAGAAGCATCAGCAGCAGATGAAAAATGCGTTTTCAAAATAAATCACAGAATGAGGGAGAAGAAAAGAGAAAAAAACAAAAAACTTAGCGAGTGTAGTGGGTCGGGCGCGGAAGTACACTTGATGACGTCGAATGCTAGCGACAGAAGAAGAAGATGAAGAGGTATGACACGTCTGTGCTAACAAGTCTTAATGAGGATAGAAGCAAGGACCGTTGGCTGAGGTTATAAACTATACAGTTCCGGGAGTGTAACAATGTTTTTAAATTTATTGTTATTTTAAGAAATAAAACCAACAGCTTATTCTCGTAAAGAAGGCAGCGAAGACAAGACAAGAGGAGGGTGATTTAAATGCCACACAGATAAACAATATTAAACCTATTTACCAGTCATTATGTTCCAAAACGACTAAAATCGCTGCATTAGAGATACAAGTCGTTTCATTAACATCTACAGGTCTGTTTTGTTAGACAGAATGTCGCCCAGAAAAAAACAAAACTGGTTTCTCTTAAGTAAAACGGATACTTTTTAAAAATTTAATTTTAACATCGCGTTTACAATCTCTTTGGACTGGCACCGCGGAGGTCCAACATTAAAGCATAAAACAGTGTGCAGGATCGATCTGCCGCACGTTCGTGGCTTCACCCCCTTGGCCCCTGAACCAAATTGACTGGAGATTTAAACGTGCTGCATGAAAAAGGCAACCTGCTCCGGAGTTCTTTTTACTCTCTATCCTCCTTTTCAATCAAGTCACCTGCTTGGATCCACGGAGATCAACTTTGTTTAAAAAAAAATAAAAAAATAAAAATAAAAAGCAAGCTGCTGTTGGAAACTGATCTTCCAATGTCGCCCTCATCGAGCCCTAAAGTGGTTGGGATGGCACAAGCTGAGTATTGGGGGTTTTACCTGATAAATACCACTTAGTCAGGCGAGAACTGCTAAGCCTCTGATGCTGAGTATGGCCATAGGCTAACGGCGTATCATGCATAACAACTGTAATTGGTTTCAATGACAAATATTGCTTTTTATACGGTAGTGTTGGCTGAAGGATGGGATACCGTTGAAGTCAGTGTGCAATGATAATGCTTGCTGGTAAACTTGCCCACTCTGCTATTTGCACACACACGCACACACCTTTCCACCATCACGTGCGCACACACACGAACACACAGGCACTCTCTCTCTCTCTCTCTCTCTCTCTCTCTCTCTCTCTCTCTCTCTCTCTCTTCAAATACACTTTTCAACTTACCCACCTCCCCTCTACCCCCCAACGTTGTGAAGTTCTCCGTCAAAAGATCGACTGCCGTGAGAACGAAGCAAAAGACAGAAAGCCACTTGTGCGCATGCTCGGAAGTGCCTCACGTGGCCTGTGGGCAAATGGCGTGAAGGGCACGTGCAATGGCTTTGCTTACTAATCATCCATCACGAGTTGTCGGTCTTGCTTGCTCCGGTTATCGCGCGGAGTTGTCTTTCCTGCTCTCGCCCAGTTATCTTTTCCTGGCTTGGCTTCTTACCTGCCCGTCACCTGCCGCGATCCCACCGGGCCTTGTTTGTCTCCTTCCGAGGCTTAATTCCTCGGCAAATAGCCCCGCTCGCGCCCCGCACGCGCCACGTTAGGATAACTCTTGACGGCGAAGTTAACCCTTTTGAGACTGTCAGACCCCTATCGCATCCTGATGCATCGTATTCTCCGTGCGAGCGTTTATACAGCACAACCCTAAGGAGTCCAGAGTGGCTGAATATCGTCCTTTCAGTCAGTCCTATGCAGAAGATCTGGCTTTTTGGCTTGCAAAGATTGTTGTTTTAGGTTTACTTGTAGAAGTCGTTGGAGACGTGTGAACTTATGGACTAAACTGGAGTTCCCTCCCTTTTACCTTCTCCACTCTTCTCCTCTCTTCTTCTTCTTCTTCTTCTTCTTCTTCTTCTTCTTCTTCTTCTTCTTCTAACCCTTTATTGTCCATTTTTATCAGGAAATTCCGGGCCGCCTCCCCTGGGGAAAGCGTATTCGCAATCTGTGGTCCGCCCAAACCCAACCTACCTAACATTAGTTGTGTTTTTGAAATTTTGCTGCTGGAGCTAACCGAGTACCCGGAGAAAACCCTTGAGACGTTGCCCGAGTCCAAAGTAAATAATATTCGCAGAAACATAACGCCCAGATGCTGGATCGATCCCACACTTGTCAGGCGTCATTGGTTTCTGGCCTATGTCCAAGGCAAATTAGTTTCGCCTTAGACCACTCGGCCACAACTCCTCCTTCTTTTTCTTCCTGCTCCTCTTCTTCTTCTTCTTCTTCTTCTTCTTCTTCTTCTTCTTCTTCTTCTTCTTCTTCTTCTTCTTCTTCTTCTTCGTCGTCGTCGTCGTCGTCGTCGTCATCATCATCATCATCATCATCATCATCATCATCATCATCATCATCATCATCATCATCATCATCATCATCATCATCATCATCATCATCTTCTTCTTCTTCTTCTTCTTCTTCTTCTTCTTCTTCTTCTTCTTCTTTCTCTTCTGCCTTAAATTTTGTCCCAGCTGAAGAAACAGTATTAGCGTTTATTATGAAATTTATAACAGATCTGGTCCCGTTGATAACTTTAAAAAAGAAAACAAAAAAAAAAGATTGAAATAAATACTTTGTTTTGGCGTTGTCGAGTCTGGTGCAGATTTTATTCTAGAATCTAAACAAATTATATCATTCAGATTCAGATTTAGCGACTTTATTGCCAAAGGAACTATAATGCCCAAGGAATACATTTTGCCGTGAGGTACATACACGTACAGCATTTCGTTATTTCTGTCAAAAGGCAACATTGGGCTTGCCCCAAAAAAAAAAACAACAACAAATTTAACCACGGGTTGTTAAAGTATAGTGTGTGCACATTCCAGCACAAAAATAGTTTCTTCAGGCGGTGCCGCTGTTCAAAATTATTGTATAATTGGATAATAAAAGTCTTTTGAACAATGCAACGTTACGTCATAGGTCTGGATAGGAATAAATAATATCGAACATAAATAAAGATCATGTGGCTATATCCATAAAGTGGCAAAAAGTCCAAGGGTATAGATCTTGACAATGCATGACGTGATCAAAGTTTCACAATACCACCTTTGCCTGATTCCCACGGATGAAGCGTGTATTGGGTGAGAGGGGGTTGGGTGAGGGGGGTAAAAGGGCGGAGGGTGGGAGAGGGAAGCATCTCAAGTCATGTTTGTCTTTGTAATGGATCTGCGCGGTTAGCTCCACTTATCTCCCTTGTTCTGGGCCTCGATTACTTCCCCTTCCCTGGTCGTGTTGAGTTTGTTGCTTCACAACCCTATGTGATTAGCTCCCTTGTCTTACAGTGTTTTCTCTCCCTTTGTGATTGGGTCCCCTCTTCTTGTCGCGGTCACGGCGTTTGTTTTAGCCTGCGGTAATTATGAATAATTATGATGTCGAGCGTTCGACCACTCCTTTATGAATAATGAACAGAGGAAGTCCCGGTGCCGGGTAATGAGAGACGACTGGTAGCTGAGGTGAGTAGAGACGGGTATATGAGAGCGCAGCCTGAGAAACAGGGACTGAGCTCCCCCGCTCACGGTCGCTGTTTGACTCTTCTATTGAGCGTGTCCTGGATTGTCACTCGCAAGATGTGTGAGCTGACCGGGTAGTTTAAGTCGGGATGAGAGCACAATCGGATGGGAAGGCCATCTGCTCGGGTCCCGCTAAAGGTGGGTGTGGAAGTGATAGATCACCTTTATCCTCTGTCCTTGCACTGGCTGCTGGCTCACTATCAGCGGAGAGGG
>CM072527.1:1505872-1703372 GCA_036898135.1 Oncomelania hupensis
AGCAATCACACTGCTAAAAGGGACAGTGAAATGTGGCCACTTTTATCTTGCCCTTCACGGGATTCGAACCTGAATCATCGGCCAGGCGAACGCTCTACCACTTCAGCACACACACACACACACACACACACGCATACTTGTATTCATGTTTCAATGGGGTCCTATGACCTACTTCGCGCCTCTTAGGCGGCGAATTAGGTCAACTTTCTTCAAAAAACGGCTACTTTTAGCAATTTTCCTCGACAGTAGTGCCTCGACGATTAGGGTAAGGCAGTGCCTCGACGATTAGGGTAAGGCAGTGCCTCGAAAAGGGTTAGGGTCAGGGCTAGTTGCAGCGCTGCAACTAGCCCTGACCCTAACCCTTTTCGAGGCACAGCCTTACCCTAATCGTCGAGGCACTGCCTTACCCTAATTGTCGAGGCACTGCCTTACCCTAATCGTCGAGGAAAGTTCCTTATCCTACCCGTCTGGAAGATGCACTACAACTACACCAGGTCAAGTGTACTTGTAGTGCATGTGCACTACAACTACACTTGACCTGGTGTAGTTGTAGTGCACATGCACTACAACTACACTTGGCCAAGTGTACTTTAAGTGCACATGCACTACAACTGCACTTGCATGCACTACAACTGCACTTGCATGCACTACAACTGCACTTGCATGCACTTAAAGAGCACTTCCGCGCACTTTGAAAAAGTGGGGCCCTGGAAAAAAGTGGGGTCCGAGCAAAAGACCCCATTTATGATTAAAAAAACAAAGTCGAGTTCCCACTTTGACATAAATACACGTTCACACACACACACACACACATACACACACACACACGCATGCACACTGTCGCGAGAGGCTAGTTCAACCCAGCACTAAGGCTTCAAGCCTCCAACGTTATGCACACTGTCGCGAGAGGCTAGTTCAACCCAGCACTAAGGCTTCAAGCCTTCAACGTTCAATCTGCTTTGACCTATGTAAGTTAAGTCGCTGACTAGCAGACGACCGAAGTAAGGTTGTTCTCAGCATGTGTAGGGTACAGTTTCACTAAGTTAAGCCATGACTTCATCCAGCTATCCAATCACCCGCAACCCCCACTAGGTGGCGTTACGATTCTCGTAGTCTCGCACGATAGCAGACCCCAGCGGGCGGATAGTTAGTCTTTGTCTGAACAGCACGGTAGAAGGACATAGTTGTAAAATCTCTCTCAGAAAGACTAAAGCAGGTGCCGGTGATGGGTGAAAATCATTCATCGCAGTGTCGCCAGAGCCTGACATTGCCAAGAAGGTAAATGATCAATCTTTTGTTTCATCGCGATTTATTGATATTATTGCTGTATTATGTTTGTGAAGTTTTGCCATGTTTTAGAACTGTGAATGTTAGTCAAACTTTGCTTGACCACGTGGCGGACCCGCGACTGGTTTCAGAAACCACGAGGAAGCCTCTACTATCCAACTGTTGTTTCTCCTATGTGTATTATTGCAGGCTAGTGGCTGTACCGGAGAATGTGTATCTTATTAATTACTTCTCCATGTGTGTAGTTTAGCCTTTATATATGTATATATGTATATGAATTATGTTGGAGATCCCAGAGGATTAAGGACATAGAAGATTGTTCGTCCCTTATTTGTTTAAGTGGATGTGATCTCACTGAGGGCTGTTTCTGCTAACAGTGAGACGCTCTGCACAACCTTTGTATACAAGGCGTTGCAGAAATTCGTCTCATATTTTGCAGACGGACAGGAATCTTGGTCCACGACAGGGGAAAAAACCACAGAGAGGCAACCCTGACACGTGGCCTGCAACCTTGAGCAGCGAGAGCATTGGGCTCCACTAGCTCAGTAGTCAACTACCAAGAGGAAGAGACAACAACACCGCACATCGTCGATAAAGTTAAGCCCTCCGAAACCGTGCACAAACACTGATCTGCGATAGTCTACTCGTCAAGAAAAACGAATAATAGGACAGAAAGAACTTATAGCCCAATGATGAGACAGTAACAAATATCGAGAACAGTAGCTGCAAAGACCCATCAAGGAGCGAACTACTCGAAGTGAAATTTGGACATTTAAGTTATTAGAGTGTTTAGAGAATTATGTATAGAGTGGAGGAAATAAATGTATGATATTAATATATTTTACTGTTAACAAGTGGCTGGACTACCTATGTTTCATAGCCGTGTGAGAGCTAGTTTTTCAGTGAATCTTTACCATTTTCTCCCTATCTCTATAACCCTATCCGCACACAGACCGAGCTAAACATATAAATGTATTAAGATTAGTCATAGGGTGAAACTAGCCGATCCCCGCAGACAAAGACGAGTGGGTAATAGCATTTCATTGTGCAGAGCCCAGTAACAATAGACCCACCGTCTCACACACACACCCACACACGCATGCACACACACCCACACACAACACACATGTGACACATTTTAATTTAATGTAATTATAATTTTATTATTATTATTATGATTATAATTATGATTATTATGATTATTATTATTATTATTATTATTATTATTATTATTATTATTATTATTATTATTATTATTATTATTATTATTATTCGTTCTGTTAGAGCGCTTTTCCATCTCAAGAGCTGCTAAAGGCGCTGGTCAGTACAGGATCTAACTCAAGCCAAACATAATAGGCTAATAATGATGATGATGATGATGATGATGATGATGATGATGATGATGATGATGATGATGATGATGATGATGATGATGATGATAATAATAATACGTTGACCTCTCACCGTTACAGCTATTGACGGGACCTTTTATCTCTTTTCTCGTTTTCCAGTATTAAGATACCAATCAATAACAGAACCCGGCAAAAATAAAACTGAGCGAGATTTCAAGCTTTTAACTTTAAAGAACTCATAATAATAAACCTGCACCTGTTTGGTTGGTGTTTCAGTGCACGTGTTAAACCTGTGGAAGGACAACATAGCCATGATCTATGCCGCGGATGTACTCCGCTATGTGGATGACGCGTTAAACCTGAGGAACAGGCGCATCGGCAGCAGTGTCACGCTGTTCCAGCTGCAGCTACTCACACTCTTTAGCGACACTGGTCAGTTAATTTTATGTAATTGTAATTAAATGTCATTTTTATTTTATTTAATTAATTTTTTTAAATTAATTTTTATTTTATTTTATTTTGGTTTTAAATTAATTAAATTAAATTTTCTTTTATTTATCTTTAGTGTATATATTTTAATAGAATAGTTTGAATATATTCAATATAATTCAGATTGATTAAATTTGATTTTATTTTTAATTTGCTTTTAATAAAACTTAATAAATCATCATGTAATTACATAATTATTGTGATTTTAAATATTTTAATTTTATGATCGCCGTTATTGGTGATGATGGTTTATTTGTTGGTGTTGTCGTAGTGACGATGATGATGTCATTTTGGTGTTGAAGAAGATTGATACCGCTTCTTCTTGTTCTGGTTTTGTGTTCTTGTTCTTCTTGTTCTTCTTGTTCTTGTTCTTGTTCTTCTTGTTCTTGTTCTTGTTCTTCTTGTTCTTCTTCTTCTTCTTCTTCTTCTTCTTCTTCTGGCTCATTCTGGACTGTACATTTACAAGCTGCATTGGGGTGCTTGTGTGTGCAGATGGCACGAGGGTTCCGTCATCTGTGAAGAACGGTGTTCGCTTTCTGGTGGAAAAATTTGTCGAAGCCGATCTTTCTCGATGCCCGACAGACTCCGTCGAAGATCGGATGGCAGCCTACGACGAGTGCATCACCCGACTCGTCGGGATCCACCCTGCGTTGTTGGGCGCCCTCTTAGACCTCCAAGACCCTCGCAATGCGGAGGACTACCTTCTCCGAGAGGCTCGGGCCTACCAGATAATTTAAACCCCGTGACTGACGACATGCCTAGAACTTCGGCTGCGGGCTGTCGAGGGCATTAATTATATCAGCTAATTTTGATCTGAGTGAAATTTTGAAATGAGTGACTCCGAGACTTTAAAAAAAAAACTTTTATTGGCTTTGCGAGCTATAACGACGTCGTGAAGTTTTCTTCTTCATTTGGAATTTTTGGTCACCTGGAATCAAACACATCGGGAGATTGGAATTCCGTCAGGTGACACTGACATGTGATATTGACGTGTTGCACTTGTAATGTGCCAACATTGTCTATGCCTATTGATAGAAAATAACATGGCATGGCGCGGCGCCTTAAGACACCATTCATGCAATACAGACATTATAACGTCACATCGTTTTCATCATCGACGGATTTTTTTCCCCTGGAAAAGAGGATCCAAAATAAGACTACTGAATTTAGTGTTTATTAGTTTATCTCTGTTCTGTAATGTTTCTTTCACGGCAGAAAAATCATGAAAACTTTTTTTTTTTCTGTCGGTTGATAGAAAACCTAGCTAGCTGAGCACGAGCGGTAGTCATAAACTGGGTGACGTTTGAGTGCATTTTACGTCACAGTGCATTTAATTAGCAGTTCAAATTAACGTCACACCAAAAAGACTTAAATTTGTGTAACAAGTGTTGTGCTTACGTCGTTTATAAATTAGGCGTCACTCTTGCACTGAATTCACGTCACAATCTCCACTGATGTTGCCTGTGCGTTTTAGGTGTTCACGTGTAATGGTAAAATTTGTAAAGGTTACTGCAAACATGGGGACAATGAATATGCTGCAGGGCGTTGGAACCTTGGACATAGGTCACATTGCATGTTTACACTGACAGTGAATTTTCTTCGCACATGAGAATCTGGAATGTGCATCAGTGTGCTGGAAGCTTGGAAACTGTGTATGGACAAAGAATGTTTGTTACTATACAGTAACACTCGAGTATTGTGCGTTATGCCTGTGAAGGTTAAAATTTGCCTGTGAACATGAACTTGTTGTGGCAATTGTGCGAACATAATTGATTTTGTACTTGCCACGATTACATCTAAGTGACGTCCATCCTGAAAACTAGTCTGTGGTTACGCTTTCTGAAGGTTGATTTTGCGTCACGTGTGTTGCGTCACGTTGGATGTTACGTCATGCCTATGAACATTGAACTTCATGTCACGTCTAGGAACGTTGAATTTCATGTCACGACTACGGACGTTGTATTTGCAGCAACACATGTTAGCACTAAACTTTCTCGCAATCATCTTTCTCCCCTCGTCTCCTTCTCATTTTCCTCCTACTCACCATAAGCTCCGTCGTCCCAACAGTACTATGTTTTGATTCCCGTCATATGCTTAGTTAGGTTAAACTTGTGTCGTTTTACTCTGCTTTACGAAAGTGCCCATCAAAAAAAACTATGAAATAACAAAGAACTAAAACTAAAAAAATATAGAATAGAATAGAATAGAATAGAATAGAATAGAATAGAATAGAATAGAATAGAATAGAATAGAATACCTTTTAAAAATGAAATAAAATGAACATCTGTAATTCTAAACAAAATAAAGAAATACACAAATTCTTACCTAACTGAAAAGCAAATGTGATATCCATTTTCATTTTTCAGCTGGAAGAATTATGTTTGAAAAACATCCTTTTTTTTTCGAAATAAACTCAGGATCAACGTGAATTCATTGATTTCGTTACTGGCAGTCAGTATATGAACATTTAGACTCGGTGGCCCATTTCACCATTTGTATTGCTTTCCCGTAATAAAGAAATCAACACAGGTTGAACATTTCAATCTCTGAAAGCATGAGTTTTGACTTATCTGAAACCTAATTTTTTATTTTTTGGTCAATAATTTGAAGGTAAAGATGGGGTTTTATATCCAACCTAAGCAAGTTAATGTCTTGATCATGGAAATAATAGGAATGGTTTCATTTTCTTTCTAATTGTTGGCGAATCTAAATATCAGATTCTGATTCAATGCCTCTAAATGTAGACCAAATTAAAGACCTTAAGCCAAATATAATATAGAATTCGTTTTTTGTTTAAAGAAACAAATATTTTTTTTTCTATATATTTTACATCTCAAATGAAAAATTTAGTGTCTTTGCTAAATCTTAAAGTTCAAATAAAATTTGCATTGTTAGTTTTATTTGTATAAATCTGACTTAATGTGTATCTTATATTTCAGTTTAAAAGTTTAGCTAGCGCTAAATCTTAAAATAACATTTCATATTAAAAGAAATCTGAATGATTTTGTATAATTAACATCTCAAAATGAATATTTGGTTCGCTTGCTAGATCTTACGATGCATATTTGGCTGTATCCTTTGATTCTTTGAGAACAATATTTCTACTTCGTACTCGGTATTAGAATCTCATGTGTACACTTATTAAGTAACTCTACATTGTACAGTGTTAAAATATTACTTGGCATGCACCTTGCATTCTTCTTCTTTTTTTATTTTGTATTATTTATTTATTTATTTATTTTTTTATTTATTTATTTTTAATTGAGATATTTTACATTGTTTTTTTTATATCTAAAAGTGGCGAAATTGGTGTACATTGTGGAGATATCGCATTGAAAGATGTGTGATATTTTCTTAATCTCATGTGGAAGTATCACATTGAAAGATGTGTACATTTTCTTGAATCTCATTTTGTGATAGTGATACTAACGCTTGACAATCATGATTGTCATTGAAAAATATCACATTGAATTGTGAATTTCTTTTTGGAGCTCATTCTATAATTTCCATTTTAACATAAATTTGAATCTCACGGTGACATTACACTAAAACAAAGCATGTTGATGGCTATAGTATACATGTTAACGTTGATTTCACAGAATGAACATTTTCGTTTTCCTTTAATTTTGAGATTTTATGTGTTTCCTCACCCGCACCCCTCCACATACAAATGTTAAGATTTAAGCTTACTTTTCATTGTTTATGTACCTCTGCAAGCCATTTGAAACAACTGAACAGAACGCTTTTCTTAGTGTTTGACAAATCCGGTCATTTTCGGAAACGGCTAAATTCGTAAAATGACTATGACATATTCAGAGAATGTCCAACATACTATGTAATAATTTCTTTGACATACCAAAGATATTTTTCCCTCATTCAATGAAAAATAAAGGAAATAATAAAATCTGACTGCATGTTGACAAATTCGATCGTTTTCGGTAATGGCTGATTTCACAAAGTGTCAGTGACATCTTGATCTTGGTGTTTTCCCCCTATTCAATTTAAAAGTAAAGAATCTGGTATTATGTTTGATAAATTCTGTCATTTCCTGTGATGACTCATTTTGTAAAGTGACAGTGGCAGAAAAATACCTTATTTTTTCCACTTCAATTAAAAATTAAAGAAAATATTAGAAATTGGCTTCAGCATACATTAACTACGCTGATTAGCTTTGACGTGAATTGTTGAAAAAAATTCCATAATCGTATATTAGTTAGTGTATACTTTTTTTTTTAAATTCGAATAATTTAGATTCAATAATGGCTCTGGATGCAGTCAATCTAAAATTTCAAAAATAACAAAATCCATTTCCTTTCCGTCTTCTAATAGCGATCTTTCTGCATTTACACCACATGTTTGAGTGATAGATGTGTGCTTGTTATGTGCTTGAGAATGGGTAAAACATGTGAGCGTATATGTTTGTATGGATCGACGCACTATGAACCTGATTGGTGATTTGGGGACAAGCGCGTAGCCAGTATTTATAATATGATTTAATGTCCTCATTTTACAAAGGAAATTTTGACGTTGATTAAAGTGCAGAAACTGTGGGAATTATGTGTCAAGGGATGACTATAAATTATTTTGTTTACATCCAAGAAATATCGAATAATTGCCTACAAATAATGGTAGTTTTAAAAATAAAGAAATGCAAATATTTAGTAACTAATAAATAAACAATTAATATATTAATAAATAATAACTATAAATAAGCTGAAAACGAAAAATTAAGAACTGAATGCTTTGGAATTATATTAAAATCAAAATTGTATAAAATGTAATTGTATCAAAGTTAAATTATTTTTAATTGTATTTAAATTTAATTGAAAATCATAAAGGAGCGAAAAGATGAATACATTATAATTGAGTAAAATTTAAAGACTGGATGGAACGGAATTGATTGTTTATTGTATAAAAATTAATTTTAACTGTGTACAATGGAATTGAATTGAATTGAATTTATCATTATTGAATTAAATGTTATTAAAATTAATTTGAATTGAATTAACATGCGTTTGAATCTTAGGCCATAACTTTTAAAATAATGTTATGGTAATTTTGAAATTTTGTATCATAATTTCGTACAGCTTATTTTATGGTAATTTTGTAACTTTGGACCATAATTTTTTTAACAGACGATTTTTATGGTAAATTAGTTTATGATTTTTAGACGATTTTTGTGGAAGCTTAATGTCATTTCAATGTAGAATATTGTGCTATTTTAAAGCGTAGATTAATATATTTAGCTATAGAAGAAATTTGTTAATAAATGTAAATCTCAGTGTTAAGTGCGTTTTACTTTTAAGGAGATATGGATCTCCGTTTACCCTGAGTGTGTTTCCAAAAGGTGAAACATATTGGTCTAAGATTTTCACACGTTTTATGATCTCACATTTTCGCGTATTTAATTAATCTTAAGATTTCGCGTTGTTTGATGACTTCAAAATTTCGCGTGTTCCATGATCTCATGTATAACCCTGCAGTTTATAACCGTTTGAACAATGCGAAGGGGTAAGGATGCGGGTATTCTATTACTACATTTTGTAAACATTTTCTTGATTCAGTCGTATGAGAAAGAGAACTATAGACTTTCCGTGGCCGAGTCAAGAATTTACAAAATTGTGTTTATTAAAATTTAGATTTCTCTCTCTCTCTTTCTCTCTCTCTCTCTCTCTCTCTCTCTCTCTCTCTCTCTTTTTCTCTCTCGATTTTTATAATATTGATGTTTGTAATTACATTTTCTGTGTTTTCATGCCACGATTGTATACTCTTGTGTCATTATTTTTTTATTGGTGTCAATATGAATTTATGGCCTGTCTTTATAAATGTATAGAGGCATTTGATTTTAATATTGCCCATGTTAAGAAGAATGAATTTCTATATGCGTTGCGTTTTTCTGTCGCTAAATCATTAATTTATTATTTGTTTTGTTTAGTTTATTTTCTTTGACATGATTTTATTGTATTTGTATCAGTAATAATGAAATAGCACTATATATATAATACAGATACATTTCTTCACTGATGTTAGGAAAGTTGGTATTTTAATGTTTAAAATTTTCTTGCCATAATTATATTTTACATGATTTTGGTGTTATTTTTTGGATTAATAATGAAGTAATTTGTTTTTTTAAATATCTATATTAGTAATTAATGCAAATACATTTCTTCATTGATGTTAGGAAAGTTTGTATTTTAATTTTATAGAATATACCTTTTTGGCTGTTTCTCCTGTTTTGCTTGTCATTATTATAGATCTATTATAATGTATACTTTACTAGTATACAATTTATACTACTAATAGCAACTCTAAAGACTTCGGCATCTCACAACAATCAGATAGCGGGCGCCTGTGGAATACACATGTTTGGTTTCGTATAAAGCACATCACCCACCCACCCCTTCCGCCACCCTCTATCCCCTCCTTCCGCCCTCTATCTCCATTATAATCAGAAAAAAGAACCCTTCGCCCTCTCCCTACCCCAGGCCCCAGATAATCCCAACATTGGCTCAGATTATTTAAATTTAAAAACAACATTTCTGATATTCGCTATGCTTAACCAGTTAAAGGATTTTGGATATTTTGCAGACTAAAGTAGTAAATTACAAGCTTCTGTCAGATAAGTATTGGCGGTGCTTTGTCAAATATTCTTATAATTAGCAAATATTATTTATAGACGATTTTTTGAGTATTTTAGCTAGTAGTTGTGGTACACTATCACTTTTAAAATGATTTATTGTTGGTGCTTTGTAGGCTATATTTGTCGCAAGCATAAGTGTTAGGAATGGCTTGAGTTAGATCCTGTATCGGCCAGCGCCTTGAGAAGCTCCTGAGCTGGAAAAGCGCTATATAAGAACGATTACGTAAATAAATAAATAAATAAATAAATAAATAAATAAATAAATAAATAAATAAATACTGCAAAATCGAGGCTGGCGACACATATTCATCGTGGTATACTAGTTTCGTAAAATCGTATCACAAAACTGTGTGTTATAAAGTTTCCTTTCAAAAGCATTGTTTGTTTGTTTTTTAATGGAAAATAATGTGCGGTCGCGCGACGGAAATGAATGGCGCTGCGATTTGGCGAATTTTCATTTTCTGTAAGATATTGTCGCTGGCACCATTACCTCTCACTAGAATACTATTTTGTTTCTTGTCTGTTTTAAAATGTTTGTAATGTTTATTTTTTGTTGTTGAGAGTTTGTCTTTTGTATTTTGTTGCTATGTGTTCTTCTTCTGAACGATTTTATTTCCGTAGACTCCACCCACCCTCTGAGAACATACATGTAAGCTTAGCCACAGTATAGTTAGGATACTTTTTTGTAACTTCATAGTTTTGTGCCTTTTTTTTTTCTTCTGTATTTAGCTTTGTTATGAAACTGTGAAATCTCGAAATTGGGGTGAAAATAGGTCTAGTCTAGGCCTACCGGTGCAGTTAATCCTAACGCTAATCCAAATTCTAACTAACTGTAATCCTAACGCTAAATATCAAAATCAAAATTTTATTCCGCATCTTTGCGTAATAATACAATTATGAATGCGCAAAACGATGCGCGAATCGACGTGCACGCTCCTAATATGACTGCCAGAATTTGGGCTTTCCCCTGCTGTGAAATTTCGCCCTTTGATTCGTCAATCTAAACTTGAATATGTATGAGTATAGTTGAGACCAAAAGTAATGTAAAACACTGATGAGCCTGTAAGGTGTTTTTTTCTTTCTTTTCTTTCTTTCTCTTTCTGTTTAAATAAGCTTATACGCTTGGCTGCTTGACCGAACAATGAGCCAATGCATCGTCATATAATGCACGTACATGTACACAACACACATAGGCATTAAATGCGTAGCTGGGTTTGTGCCTAATCCATAGATTAGTTATAATAGTAATGCATGTGTTTGGTTTTTATCATGTAACTCCTAAGCCACAGCGACAGTGTGGCTTGATTCGTAAGGAGCATAGCGTTCTGTTTATTTCAATGTTGTTTAGATTTTATTCATTGTTCTTTATTACTCTAATTTCATGTGAATAAAATCTTCATAATCATATGTAGACAAGAACTTCAGCTGAGTTCAGCTTTCAATTTAAACGCTCGCTCTCTCTCTCTCTCTCTCTCTCTCTCTCTCTCTCTCTCTCTCTCTCTCTCTCTCTCTCTCTCTTTCTCTCTCGTTTTTTTTTTCGTAGCCTATAAACAATTAAACAATATCCCCACTTTCTGGAAATTTTGTGCTTTAAATTCCCACTGTCGCTGTCATTCTCATTTG
This sequence comes from Oncomelania hupensis, assembly GCA_036898135.1. NCBI lineage: Eukaryota > Metazoa > Mollusca > Gastropoda > Littorinimorpha > Pomatiopsidae > Oncomelania > Oncomelania hupensis. The sequence continues at coordinate 1,517,264 of CM072527.1, forward strand.
TTCTTTCTCATTCCTGCTCTGTTCTATCAATCTACTATCTTCTTCGCTAGACCAGACACCTACATTTTTTTTCTTGAAAACTCTCCCAAAACTCCTCATTTGTGTGTAGCGTCTGTCGGATCAGCTTGGGGATATTGGATGTTTCAGCCAAATGGTCATTAGGGCATTTTTATGGTATTATTATTTAGAAATATAGGCATTTTATATTTATGTGTTTTGTTAATATTTTATAATGATGTTTATATCTATATTTTGTTTTGGTAAACGGGTATTCGATAAATTGGAGTAGGCCTTCAGCCTCATCGTCTCCTGCATGGAATACCTTTTATTGTAAAGTGGCCGGCTGGTGGAGTGCCTTCAGTATGTACCATTAGGGTTGTTTCAGCAGATCTTTTATACCACAGGCGCTTGTATCTGGACACCCGAGCGTCTATGCCTGTGACGCGTCTTCCTTTGGTAAGTAACCAAAGGGAGACGCGTCGCAGGCATAGGAAACCAAAGGGAGACGCAAAGGGAGACGCGTCACAGGCATAGGCGCTCGAGTGTCCAGATACAAGCGCCTGTCTTTTATACGGATCGGGGATGAGTCATCCTTTCAACCAAGTTGTGGTCCTGATTCGGCTCTTTGCAGTCCGTTGGACCCTATAAACATAATTTTCGTCTAAAATGTATCACAAATTGTACGTATAAAAACTTACAATTAAATAAATAAATAAATCTATATTTTTCTTTATTTCTTTTATTCTTTTCTTGTCTTGACTTTCCTTTTCTTTTCGTTTGCTCCTTTAGTACTCAACTCACTGAACTGTAATCTCTGGCTCTGCGATGTGACCGAAAACGAAAATAGACAGTGACGGCAACAACTAACATGTGCAGACTACTCGGACAACACCTCAAGGGAAATCACTCTTGTTCATCTTAATCGTCAATAAGAAGTTGCGGTAGAAAATGTAAGTAGTTTGTGCTAAAATCGTTAAGTTGCAAATTATTTTTGAAAGAGACGTTTATAGAAGACAGCAGAGAATCATATGCATTTAACTGTAAAACGTTTTATTTCAGTTTGGAAAACTATCAGTCGTCGGAAAATGAGCTGCCCCAGCAACGAATGTCGACCTCCGACGTGTCGTGTCTGTTGGCGTTTTGCGCATTGTCGACTGTTGTTTTCGCAATAATTTACAAACTATTAATAATTAAATATTAGAGTTAACTTTTGAGTCCACCATCAGACTCAGTTCTACTTGAGTACTTCTCTTACAAGCTGCAGCAACAGCAGTAATATAATTCCACATATATCATATGACATATTATTTATGATTCTTCACAACAATTAAACTAGAAGTTTTATTTCTGTTAATTAATATTATTAATATTATGGTGTGACAATTTGTTTTTTGTAGAATTATACTATTGCTAAACACTTCATGTGCATGTACTACAGCTATTGCTGCTGCTTCTTTACTACTGCTACTGTTACTACAAATACTACTAAATTAATAAAATCAGTTAACAGTTAAGTGCAAGCAGTATGCAAAAATTTTACACAAATTAAGAGTCCCAGAGGATTGTGGGCCATTCCATAAATTGTGTGCTTTTAATCTTTGATTGCTTTTTTGTATAACATTACCAAGAAGAGCATGTAGACTTTGGATACTAATTACAGTTACCATTAATATGACATATATTTACTCCTGCTGAAATAATGCTTCAGGTTATATATTATGGAATAAGTGTTAACTGTAGTATATGTTTCACCATTATTTCATCATCTTTGGTTGGACAGACTTGCGCCTCGTCGGTCAGATAAATGGCTCCATCTGGCATTAGCCTCAACAAACCAGCTGCCCTGACCATAATCCTCTTGATAACAGGAGGTATAATTCTTTATCGGTGGAAGTCGTTGCCAGCTTCTGCTGAGAAAGCAAGCCTTGGAGACGCAGGTAAGACTGCTAATGCTGAACGCAGAACACACATATGAGGGCTTTTCAAAAGTTGACTGCTACTGACCCCATGCCTCATTTACTTGTCTTTTTTCTTTGTATGCCGGCTGTTTGCGGTTTGTGTGTATCCCTTCAAGAGACATTGAAGAGACACATTATATATAAGATAAATTTTAAGTTTTTTCTCAAGGGTATGATTTTAAAAATCAGACAAATTTTGCCCATTGACTGCAAATTTGCTCTCATTAAATGGGACATTGGAATGGCTGTATCACATGGGCCTCAGTATGTCCGCTATTAAAAGTGCTGCATCTTGTTGTATGTGTTGTGACTGTTTTGTGGTATAAGTAGCTTCATTTTTTACCCAGGTACGTTGTTTCTTGTTCTTTATTTTCCGAGATATACCAGTGTAAAGTTTGACTGATAGGACGTTACGCACTTTGTCTGCAAGCTGAACAATGAAAATGGATCTCGTAAATGGTTTAACTTTATGCTGAAAATAACCACAGTGCTTGACAGAAATAGTGAATACCTTTTAAATTACAGTGAACACAAAACTAAACACTATTTAAATTTCTCGTAAAGTAGAATTTGGGACGTCCAAAAAATACTTTGTCAGTTTATGACATTCGTAACGTTCAGCTAATGTTTTTTTTTAAGGCACTCTATAGTTGAATTGTTTGCATTGGAAATGATCAATGGGAAGTCTCATGAGGCGAGAATTTTACATCAAATATGGAGGGAAGAAGTCGTTCAGGTACGTTGTATTGACTTTGTTGACGTTCGACTCAATGTGACGTTAGACTACACAAACGGGCATTTCAACGGGGGGAAAAAGAAGAATTATTAATGTTTTTGCATTTAGATTACAATTGATACCAAACACACGTGTTACCACTATAGTTGTTTCGGCAGATCTTTTATGCGGATCAGGGGTGAGTCCTCTTTCACTTCTCTGGTACTTATTTGGCTCGGAAGAGTCTGCTGGACCTAAAGCAATAACCATGTAATGTAATGTAACTTTCACCTTTCTACACATCAGATGCCATTATTTTTGCTCCTGCTTCTCAGACTATCTTTTTACCTATTTTTTCACACGCTGTGATCCTTGCCCAAAATACAGACTCATAAAACGTGACTATTTTGTTAACTTTTATTTTGGGGTCCAATGTCCTATTTTGGCTAGCAACTTTTGAGAAAGCCTCATATATTTCACGCATGCACATTGAGATTTTTAAAAATAATGTTATTACAACCGAAACAGTTAACTTTAGCAAAGCTGTCATAAACTTAGCACAGTTCGTCAATGACTCCACCCCAGCTCTGAATCCACTTCTCTCCTTCTAGAGCCAACATGACACTGGTTGAATAGGTATCGAGCAATACTCAACTCTGCCACACGCTATGATAATCCAGTGGGCTACAGCCCAGGCACAAACTACTTGTGTGCTAGCCCTAAATGGCTAACTAGCCAATCACCAAAACTATGTTTTTTCCTCGAAATCTTGCATCTTTTAGTGCAATACACAAAGGCATTTGTACTTCTTAAATGTCTGTTCATAGATACATATGTTTATAAAAGAATTATATGCTTCGGCCGTTTTAACAATAATTGCTAGGTTATTCGCATTATCTGCAATACAAATGTCAGGTTTGTTGCTCTCTAGATTGTAACTAGAGAAGTCCTGAAACTGCACACATTCTCGCACCCATCCACATAAACACACAGACACACATACATTATGCGTACCTACACACTCACATAGACACACATCATGTATACCCGCACACAACTACGTACATGAACAACTACGTACATGGATTTTTGGCGCCTTACAAGATCACATCATCATCATCATCATCACTCACATCCAGCCTAGCCACACAATCCAACACAATGGATTGTTCTTATATAGCGCACTTTTCCAGCTCCAGGAGCTGCTTAATGTGCTAACAAAGAACAGGATTTAATTCAAAGTGCTAACATGTTGCTAATACCCCAGACAACAGAGTGATCACAAACAGCTGAAAGGAAGGAGGGTGGGGTGGGGTGGAAGAACCCAGTTCTTGCTGGATGTGTTTTTTATGTATATTTTTATGTATATGATGCTAACCATGTGTTTCATTTCTTTATTATTATTATTATTATTATTATTATTATTATTATTATTATTATTATTATTATTATTATTATTATTATGATCATCATCATCATCATCATTATTATTAATATTATTATTATTATTATTATCATTATTATTAAAATGTGTTGAATTTAAATGAATTCTATAAAACGATTATGCCAAAACGTTTTTCCCTTTCTTTTCAGTGATGCCAACATCGTCTGATCCTGCGTTAGATGCGGTTCCAATCGTGACAACCACCCTGGAAGTGCCTTTCAACAATGAGGTCATTTTTGTATAGTGCCTACGCTAGTACTTTACTAGATACATTTGGCGTGTACACTATTTTTACATTCGTTATTATTTTTATTTTGGATTTAGTTCATGTATTAGTTACTGCATTAACAATGTTTGGTTGTAGAAAAGGAACTAATAATAACTGGGTGTTTCCAATTTAAAAGTTGACAGAATGTCACTGCTTTATACCTCGATGGGAAGGTAAGCATCTTCCAATGTGATTTATAACAATGGTGGTAGTAGTAGTAGTAATAGTAGTGTACCAATAGTAGTCATAGTAGTACTAGTATAATCGTAGTAGTAGTCATAGTCATCCTATTAAATGCTTCCACTATTATTTTTTCTTGTTTTGTATTTCAGAAACTGCATATCTACGCTCAGAAAGTGGCAGGGTCAGGCAATCCCACTGTACTCCTGCTTCATGGCATGAAGTTCACCTCAGACAACTGGGTGGCCACCAAGACGCTGCAGCACCTGGCGATGTGGGGCTACAACGCTGTGGCGGTGGACTTGCCGGGTAATGATAAATAATAATAGTAATAATAATAATTACAAGGATATTTATATAGCACTTTTTCCAAGCAAGATTTGGTTCAAAGCTCAATACTCATGCATTCATTCACCAATGAAGAAAACATTTACAATAATTTTGTATGAAAAAAAAAGAAGGAAAAGGGGGGTAAACGAAGGCGAAAAATATGAAGAAAAACAATATGGACACACTATATACAAGTTGTGGAAGATTTGGGTTGGTAGTCCATGCAGAACAGACTTGTTTTGGAAGATGGTTAAAGAAGAAAGGAAGATGAGAAGAGGTGAGCCTGTAGGTTCTGTTTGAAGGAGAAGATTGTAGGTCTGCTGCGGAGATAAAGTGGGAGTTGATTGCAAGAAAACGGTCCAAAAGAGGAGGAAGAGTGGGAGCCGGCAGAAATAAGGTCAGACCTTGCTGTCTCTCATAGCAAAACAAAATGGCCACATCGTCATTACCCGTGCAGGACTTTTGCAGCTTGACATTTTGGTCAATTTTCAGTTTTAGTCTGCCAACACCAATGTATGAAACAGACTTTTGATTTAAAACATTGAACTGAATTACTATAGCAGGAAGACAAGTCAAAAGGTTGAAGAAGATAAAACACGCCAGTTTAATTTTTTTTAATATTCTTACTCGTAGTACAGAATTTGGGGGGTAAGAAGCGAAGGAAAGAATGTATTGTGTACAATTATGGTAAATTATTGTCGTGCATAGTCAGAGGCTGCATTTCCTTGAATGTTATTTATCAACTTTAATTTTTGGGACATGGTAGATTTGATAGACGATGATTCTAGAGTGACCAAACGCTACGGTGGCTGTTGGGAAAGGCTTCGATAGAGAAAAATTCGCTTTGAACTGAAGGTATTTTCGAACAGATCATTCAAAAATAGTTACTGCTGAAAAACCAACTGGATACTGAAATCTGTTTTTGTGCAAAGTTTGAAATAAATTGATGAAGCATTTTCAAAGATACAACACACACGCACACACATACGCACACACCCACGCATGCACGCACACCATTAAACATCTCAAAGTTATCCAATTAAAAATATAGATTTCTCGCTAAAAAGGTTTCGTCAGGAGTTACCAGCCAATTGTACTAAGGCTGCATTTCTTGGTTTTCCCATAGTCAAAATCACATGGGCTGCATATACAGTGCACTCAGGTTTCCATCTCTGAACAACTTGTAAAATTGTCATGTCCCACAATATTTGGATTTCCCAAAAATAAAATAAAATACAAGTTCAAACTTTGTACCTTGATTAGAGAAACATCTGATAGCTTACGAAAATGTTGGTGTTGTAATAGCGCTCCTTTAAAATTTAGCATCGGCCGCCAAGCTACAGAAGTGTGACAGCATCATGACCTGTGTGAAGGACAGCTATCCTTACTTGTATTTTGGAACAATCTGTGTCAGTGTTCTCAAAACGAAAAAGAAATTGAGATATACAGTTGAACATTTTGAACATTTTGTGACTTGTTGCGAGTAAGACACCAATATTGTGTTTAGGCACAACGCCTACAATGATAGTGTTATTTACTTTTTGATTACTACTCTTTCCCATGAGAGCATAAACACGAGTCTAGTCTGTGCACACACACATTCCAGCTTATAAACTTCAAAGATCCTGACGCTCATGTCCTAGACGGGTGAGTGCCGCTACAGAAATACATCCAGCATGCACTATGTTTCTCCATATTATATTTCCAGTTGCACAGAATTGTGCTCAGTCATCTGGGCATCAGACTATGCACCCAAAGGTTGCAGGTGGGCACTTCGGGTGGTTTGAGTTGAATCCTGTATCTACCAGCGCCTTGAGCAGCTCTTGAGCTGGAAAAGTGCTATATAAGATTGATATAAATAAATAAATAAATAAATAAGCACTTTTGATTTGGTTGTATGTTGTTGCTGGAAAAGTGCTATATTAGATTGCTTTAAATCCTATCCTATCCTACACCATAACTCGGAGATCACAGAGGCACCACAGATGATCGTTTACCCAGCGTACTCCATCTTTTAATTTAAATAAATAAATAAATAAATAAGATTGATTTAAATAAATAAATAAGATTGATTTAAATAAATAAATAAATAAGATTGATTTAAATAAATAAATAAATAAATAAATAAATAAGCACTTTTGATTGGGTTGTAGCAAGAAGGCCTACCAGACTGTGAAGCGGCTGACAAGTGTTAAACAGCCCAAAGTCTCCACTATCCAAAGCAAGTCTGGCATTTGCCTTACAGAAGAACAAGAAGTCTTGGACAGATGGACAGAGTACTGCTCTGACCTTTACAACCATACACCAAATGGAGACCCATCAGTTCTAGCATATCCCGAGAGCAGAGAAGAAGAAGAAATCCTCCCAATTCTCCGGGAAGAAGTTGAGGCAGCAGTGCAATCGCTGAAGAAAGGGAAGTCAGCGGGAGTGGACAACATACCAGCGGAACTGCTACAAGCAGGAGGAGAAGCGATGACTGATGCTCTCACCACTATCTGTAACAAGATCTGGCAGAGTGGGGAATGGCCTACACCATGGACCCAGTCGCTTGTCATCACTCTTCCTAAAAAAGGTAACCTTCAGGAGTGTGAAAATTACCGCACCATCAGCCTCATCAGCCATCCCAGCAAGGTCCTCCTGAAAATAATACTCAACAGGTTGAAACCACAAGCTGAACAAATCATAGCTGAAGAACAAGCAGGATTCATGGCAGGGCGAAGTACCACTGAACAGATTTTCAACCTCAGAATAATCTGTGAGAAATACCTACAGCACCAACAACATCTATATCATGTGTTCATAGACTTCAAGAAGGCATTTGACCGAGTCTGGCATGCAGCTCTATGGGCAACCATGAAAGTGTACAACATCAGCCCTAAAATCATAGAAGTCATCAAAAGCCTGTATGACAAGGCTACCAGTGCAGTCCTCCATAACAGCGTCATCGGGAACTGGTTCAGAACAACAATCGGTGTGCGTCAAGGATGCCTACTCTCTCCAACACTCTTCAACATCTTCCTAGAGCGCATCATGTCAGATGCTCTTGCAGATCACGAAGGCACAGTCAGCATAGGGGGCAGAGCAATCTCCAATCTTCGTTTTGCGGATGATATTGATGGATTGGCTGGAGAGGAACAAGAACTTGAACAGCTTGTACAGAGGCTTGACACCACCTCCAGAGCTTATGGAATGGAAATAAGTGCAGAGAAGACCAAAATGATGACCAACAACACCAATGGCATCAACACGGACATCAAAGTACAAGGCCAATCCCTCAACACAGTGCACAGCTTCAAATATTTAGGAGCCATTGTGTCAGACAATGGGTCTCGACAGGAAGTCCTCTCCAGGATCGCACAAACAACTGCTGCCCTGACAAGGTTGAAGCCCATTTGGAAAGACAGAACCATCAGTCTACATTCCAAAGTAAGACTGCTGCGATCTCTGGTCATCTCCATCTTCCTATATGCTTGCGAAGCATGGACCCTCACAGCAGATCTCCAACGAAGAATACAAAGCATGGAGATGAGGTGCTACAGAAGACTTCTGTGCATTTCCTATACCCAACACATCACCAACGTTGAAGTCCGACAGACCATCACACAAGCCATTGGACAACACGATGACCTGCTCACAGTGGTGAAGAAACGGAAACTCCGATGGTATGGCCACGTCACCAGATCATCAGGCCTTGCAAAGACCATTCTGCAAGGCACAGTGCAAGGAGGTAGAAGAAGGGGGAGACCGAAAAAGAGGTGGGAGGACAACATTCGAGAATGGACTGGTTTGACACTGAGCGAAGCCATGAGGGCTGCTGAGGACAGAGAAAGATGGAGTATGCTGGTTAAGCGATCATCTGTGGTGCCCCTACGACCTTCGGGTTATGGGACAGGATAGGAGGATAGGATAGGTATGTTGTTTGGGTTGTATGTTGTTGCTGGAAAAGTCTTTGCCTAATGGTTGTTTCCGTTGGTATATATATCAATATTGTGGTAGCGGTATTGAGATCAAAACAACCGTTCTGTTTCTTATGTGGTATATATATCAATATTGTGGTAGCGGTATTGAGATCAAAACAACCGTTCTGTTTCTTATGTGGTATATATATCAATATTGTGGTAGCGGTATTGAGATCAAAACAACCGTTCTGTTTCTTATGTGGTATATATATCAATATTGTGGTAGCGGTATTGAGATCAAAACAACCGTTCTGTTTCTTATGTGGTATATATATCAATATTGTGGTAGCGGTATTGAGATCATTCAAAACAAACGTTCTGTTTCTTATGTGGTATATATATCAATATTGTGGTAGCGGTATTAAGATCAAAACAACCGTTCTGTTTCTTATGTGGTATATATATCAATATTGTGGTAGCGGTATTGAGATCAAAACAACCGTTCTGTTTCTTATGTGGTATATATATCAATATTGTGGTAGCGGTATTGAGATCAAAACAACCGTTCTGTTTCTTATGTGATCTTGTTTTGTTTTCAGGTTTTGGGAAAACCAAGACAGAGAAAATACCTGATGATAAGAAAGCTGAGTTTCTGGGGGCCCTGATTACCGCCCTGGGTACATCGCCCATCATCGTCAGCCCATCTATGAGCGGCAGTTTCTCCATCCCTTACCTCTTTGCCGACGGTTTCAAGGAAAATCGCCGCGCGCTAGCGTTTGTTGCCATTGCCCCTACCATGACAGAAACGCAGACTAAAAATTACCCCAATGATAAAGTGAGTTTTGTGTGTGTTGTGTATGTTTGCTTAGATTTGTTGGAGAGGGGTGATGAGTTTGATAAAAAGGGGGAAAAGTGCCAGTAAAGGGGAAAAAGCCTTTAACCCACAGGTTTGAGGGACCAATGTGTATTTGTTGTGTATGTAATAACGTGGGTTACATATGAGCGTTTAGGTTGGTTACAGATCGACAGGCTTTGAGTCTAATTTGAGGGAAAAAGCTTGTATAAGTATTATTATTAATATTATTGGTTCAAACAAATGTTTTATTCCAGGAAAACACGTAATTACAAACAAACAATGATTTACAGGATAGGCAACAAGCGAGCTTATATAAGCCCACTCTGTATAACAATTATTATTATTATTAAAATTAAAATATAAGCTGGTTTGAAATGGTCCTCATTTTCACCATAGTTATGTTATTCTAGTCCATTGGGAATCTTGCTTGCTTCTTTGTTGCTTGTGGTTGACGTTTCTTGCTTTGTGGTTTTTATGTGTTGGTTGTACCACCATGTCAAATAAACTGTGCATGCAGTCTGTGTATCATTGTAAAGTGCTTAGAGCTGTTGGATATTGGTGCTATATTAAATTTCCTGTAATAAATAAATAAATTTCTGAGTATATTTGGTGTTATCTTTTCTTGTTGCAGCTACCAACATTGATCGTATATGGAGAAAAAGATACCGATTTGGGGGCGAAAAGCCTGAATGATTTGCATACATTGCCGGGGTCAACAGTGGCGCAAATCTTCAAGGCAGGCCATGCTTGTTATTTGGATGATCCACCCAGCTTTCACAAGTCCCTGTCCAAGTTTTTGCGAGACGTTACAAATTCTACACACGCAGGCTAAGGAGCTACTTAGAGATTTTTATTTTTTCTCAATGCATTGTGTGTGTATGTTGGGGTGTTGCGTGTGTGTGAGCATGCTTGTATGTGTGTGTGCTTGTATGTGTGTGTTTGTGAGCATGTGTGTGCATGATTGTGCATGTGTGTGTGACAGTACATAAGTGTGTGGGTGTGTATCAGCCAGTGTGTGTGTGTGTGTGTGTGTGTGTGTGAGACAGTGCAGGTGTGTGTTTGTGTGAAGGTATTAGATGTGTGTGTGTGCGTGCAATACGTTTTATTAAAGTTATTCGTGGAAGGTTCTGGATACAATACCTCAATAAGATAATGATAATAAATAAATAAATACATAAATAATAATATGGGAGGATCGATGGGAGAGTCGAGATGGATGGGAATTTAATAATAATAATAATAATCCTATCCCATAACTCAGAGGTCGTAGGGGCACCACAGATGATCGTTTAACCCGCATACTCTTTCATTGTCCTCAGCAACCCTGATGGCTTCTCTCAGTGTCAAACCAGTCCATTCTCGAATGTTGTCCTCCCAACTCTTTGTCGGTCTCCCTTTTCTTCTACCTCCTTGCACTGTGCCTTGCAGGATGGTCTTTGCAAAGCCTGATGGTCTATTGACGTGGCTATACCATCGGAGTTTCATTTTCTTCACCATTGTGAGCAGGTCATTGTGTTGTCCAATGGCTTGTGTGATGGTCTGTCGGACTTCGTCGTTGGTGATGTGCTGCGTATAGGAAACTGATGGTCCTGTCTTTCCAAATGGGCTTCAACCTTGCCAGGGCAGCAGTTGTTTGTGCGATCCAGGGGGGGACTTCCTGTCGGGACCCATTGTGGACCCATTGTCTGATACAATGGCTCCTAAATATGGTGCATTTATGGAGGACTGCACTGGTAGCCTTGTCATACAGGCTTTTGATGACTTCAATAATGTTATGGCTGATGTTGTACACTCTCATGGTTGCCCACAGAGCTGCATGCCAGACTCGGTCAAACGCCTTTTTTAAGTCTACAAATACATGATAATAGATGTTGGTGGTGTAGGTATTTCTTGCAGATTATTCTGAGGTTAAAAATCTGTTCAGTGGTACTTCGCCCTGCCCTAAATCCTGCTTGGTGCGGTAATTTTCACACTCCTAAAGGATACCTTTTTTTGGAAGAGTGATGACAAACGACTGGATCCATGGTGTATTCCACTCCCCACTCTGCCAGATCTTGTTACAGATAATGGTGAAAGCAATCAATCATCGCTTTTTCTCCTGCTTGAAGCAGTTCCGCGGGTATGTTGTCCACTGCCGCTGACTTCCCTTTCTTCAGCGATTGCACTGCTGCCTCAACTTCTTCTCGGAGAATAGGGAGGATTTCTTCTTCTTTTCTGTTCTCGGGACATGCTAGAACTGATGGGTCTCTGTTTGATGTGTGGTTGTAAAGGTCAGAACAGTACTCTGTCCATCTGTCCAAGACTTCTTGTTCTTCTGTTAGGCATATGCAAGACTTGCTTTGGATCGTGGAGGATTTGGGCTATTTAACACTTGTCAGCCGCTTCACAGTCTGGTTCTTGCTGTTGTTCTTGTTCAGACTGTTCTCTATTTTCTGGCATTGATATTCTATTCAGTTCTTTTTTGCTGTGTGCATGCCTTTTCGGATGTCATTGTTGATTTTTCGGTAGACATCACCTCCCTGTGAGGTGTTCTTTTTCTTTTTCATCTTATCAGTACAACTTATGTTAATCTGATGAATAAATTTGATACAACAACAACAACTTTTTTATCTCTCTTCGTTTATCACACAGATCTAAAAGTTCAGATGTTTTATTATTATTATTATTATTATTAAATAAGTAAATAAATAAATAAACAGAAATAACATAAAATGTGAAGAGATTATGGAGAATAGTGGGTTAGGTTGAGTAAGTCGAGATGGTCTAGTATGGGTATTAAATAACATAAAATGTGAAGAGATTATGGAGAATAGTGGGTTAGGTTGAGTAAGTCGAGATGGTCTAGTATGGGTATTAACAGTAGGGATAAAAAAAAATGTTTTGCATGTAGTGATGTTCAACTTTGCATCTAGTATAATGACGCATTAATCCTGTAGTCTTTTTAGTTCAGTCTCTATCTATTTGTCTGTATTTCTAATCCCATGATGGAAGCTGTTGCTGAGTTTTCAGTTGTATCTTAATTTTTATTCTGATGTATTAATTTCATTTAAATTATTCAACCAAATTTATCAGACTGACTGTTAGGATAGTGGTGCAGGACCAAAACCGTTATGTATTAGGCATTATTTTGAACACTGTCACTGCTGTCAAATTTGATGTTAAGGTACTATCGTTGTAAAGGAAATTATGCTCTTTTTTTAACCTTTTTTTTTCATGAGCAATTATTTCTTTGCAAGTGTTCTTTTTAAACCTTAGAACTTTAACAAACAAACAAAAATCTAAACTTTTTAAACCTTAGAACTTTAATAAACAAAAATCTAAACTAACAGGCATAATAAGAATGACAGAATTGTAGAGGTTGACCTGCAGAGAGAGAACAGATGATGCTACATCATCTGTTTTAGAGAAATTTGGTAGGGGTTCCTTAGTGGGTTTTCTTTTTTTTTTTTTTTTTTCTCAGGGTTTAAAATCTGTTGCACATTGAGACTGCACATAAACTTTTGACAATTACTGTATGTTTGGGTACACTCCCAGGCCCAAGTTTTTGAAATCTTGTTGGGAGCTTTGTGGTGTGCACATCAAGTTTTGGGGTTGAAAGACGTGTTTTGGATAGAGATACACAGGTTTTGACATTGTTGTAGGAACAGGATGGGAGCTTCACCTCAACTTGTAGGGGAAGGGTATGGTGAAAGATTGTGAGTTTGATATATATTGGCACACAGGTTTGAACTGTCATGTGGAAGCATAATGTGCATGTCAGCGTGAACAATTGAGGGGGGAGGGATGGTGGGTGGGGGAGAAAGAGTGTGGTTTGTGTATGTGTGTGTGATAGAGCGAGGAAAATCCATGGAAGTGTACATAACGTGATATGTGGCATTATTTATAGCGGTGTGTTGCACAAAATAATATGGTGGTTAAAGTGGTGGCAAAGAAATTGCGTAAGTTTTCAATGTTTGTAGTTGAAGATTATGTATGTATGGAGACCTAATAGCAGGATAGTACACTATACTACACAGTCATTAATGTTTATATGTGGGTGATGTTTCTGGTCATTGATGTACTGGTAACTTATTTTAATTTATGCCATTTGTATCACATTTTATTTTGTTTGTTTTCGTTAAGGTTATTTTAATTTATTTTTCAAATTTAAATTTGATGTAGTATGTTCTTTTTTTTTAACATCTAAATTTATTTATTTATTTTAATTATTATTATCTTTTTATTTTTTATTTATTTTTGGTGCTCAGATCGAGTTAACTTTTGTGGCCATACACACTTTTTTTGGCATGACAGAATGGCGTGTGTGTGTGTGGAGCCGTAATTTTATAATATGTAATGTAACAGTTTACACCTTACTTGACGGCTTCTCGGTTTGTTTCTTGCCATAAATTTGCTTTCAGTGAACTTGTGTGCAGTTGTTAAAGATTAAGTTGTTCATTGTTAGCCTCATTAGGATTGTCATCAAAACCTCATCATCAACACCTCCTCTACAATTATCATCATCATCATTAATTTTACATCAGTAGTTTTTTTAATCTGTGGTATTTATAATAAAATGGTGCCAGTTTTTTCACTATTTATTTTTTGTTTTGTGATCCCAGTGTAAATGGAGAGAATGCGTCCTTTTTTTGTGTGGGTGTGTGTGTGTAAATGGAGAGAATGCGTTATTTATTTTAACCTTCAGACTGTTGAACCTGTAGAAGAGTTTGATTTTGCTGTCTGTTGTACTTCTCAGGCACACAATGATTTTGTTTCTTCTACACACTATTACTACATGTTATTGATATATTACTAGCTTCTAATTATGATGCAGTATTGGCTTATCTGGTGGTATTGTTTTTATAAAAAATGTATTGGACATAGCAACTCGCCCCTGTGCACATTTTACCTTGAAACAGGCTTCACTTTGTATTATTGTGAAGGTTTTAACAGATGTATACACACTGATACTAATATTTTTATAGGATGCTCGCCATTTGTAGCTTTTAGGGGTGGTGGTTAGTTAGTTGTGTAATGCAGTGTTTAATGGGCATTGTCATTAGTTGTGTAATGCAGTATTTAGTGGGCATAGTCATTTGTTTCTGTTACAAGTTAGTGGGATTTATGTTATTCATACTATATATATATATATTCAGCTTTCAAGGTGTGATATTTATACCACCTGTTTATTTATTATTGTGGATGGATTTGTGGGATATTTATAACAATTATATTTAGCATTTTCTATGGATGCACCAACGACGAAGTCCGACATACCATAAAACAAGCCATTGGACAACACGATGACATGCTCCCAGTGGTATGGCCACGTCACCAGATCATCAGGCCTTGCAAAGACCGTCCTGCAAAGCACAGTGCAAAGAGGCAGAAGAAGAGTGAGACAGAAAAAGAGGTGGTAGGACAACCTTCGAGAATGGAAGGGCTTGACATGAGGGTTGCTGAGGACAGAAAGATGGAGTACGATGGTTAAACGATCATATGTGGTGCCCAATGACCTTCGAGTTATGGGATAGGATAGGACAGGAAGGATGATATTAAATAATAATTATGTTTAGCATTCTCTATAGGGATGGCTATTTTGGTTACTGATAACTATCAGCCGGTTTGCTGTATACAGACAGCCTTCCTGCTGGCTGAGCGTCAAGAGATCTATCAAGCATAAGCTGGGTGTAGGCGAACGCCCACAGCAGTCTCAGTTTGGGGACAGCTTCATTTTCTGTACAATCTTAGAAACGGTCTGACAGTGGCCAAATGCCTAGTATTATCTATGGATATTTCATTGGGACGTGCACACACTTGTACTCCAACTTCAAGTCATATATTTACAGTGGTAATGTGTTATAGTAACAAGCAGCAGCACAGTATAACAAGCTCTCAAAGAAATAAACCTTTAGAAGAAAATTACACGTTCTGAGTCAGTTATAATAATAATAATGTGTATTTCTATAGGGCTTTTTTCTAAGTAAATCAGTTCAAAGCTCCCATGTGCTGATGTACAATATACTTTTTCACAATGTATATTTTGTGGAAGTTTTTTGTAAAATCGATTATTAGTATATTTGGAATTAATGTTTGTTTAAATACAGAAAGGAAACAAAAGACAGTGTTATTTTCTATATTATATAGTATAAGCTCAGAGGGAAGCTTGGGCTGCTTCAGTTAAGCTCTGTATTGGCCAGTGCCTTGAACTGAAAAAGTGCAATATTTGAAAGATTACAAAAGTTATCAAATAAAACACAAAGTCTAAAGAAGAGAATGAAAATTCTAGGATAAATTCAAGACACTTTATTATCCAGTGAATTCAAAATACAGTACTCCTCGCTTAAGGTGACCCCCACGGGACCAAATTTTTGTTTGATCTTATCCGAGGGGCACCCTAAACAGTCCTCTGATAAGATCAACTACCAGTAAAAAACTTGATCTTATATAACGAGGTGCTAAATTTTTTTGTCGTGTGACAGTGTGTGTGTGTGGGTGTGTACATGTGTGCACGTTGGTGCGCGCATATGCATGTATGCATTACTGTATATGTATTTTTTGTGCGTGTGTATGATGCATAAGCACACACTCAAACGGATGCAAGCATGCATACACATACACACACTCCCTCACACACACACACACACAAACACATTGACGAGTACGCACGCAAATTAGAATAAAAAATAAAAAGTATGCACCAAGACAGTTACTGGGTGTATTTGCAGAAAACCTTACACAAGTTTAACGAATTGTTCATTTTGTTTACGCCACGGCACACGCTTTATCGCTAGTGAATGAAGTCAATTCAGGGTAAGGTCCACTGTGGCAATACGTCCCGCTAGGAGGGGACACGGCAGATCACAGTTACACCTGTCTACACCGCCCATGGGTCGCACTCTGTCAAAGTGGTTCCCGTGTGTATTGCAGAGTGTCGCATAACGCGGATGCTGGCTGGACGTGACAGGTGTTCTGGGATGGAATTCTATCTCAAAACAGGAAGTGACATCATAAATGACGTCATCTGTGACTATTTTGTTTTTTTTATTTTGTTTTGTGTTTTTTTTTTTTGTTTTTTTTGTTTTTTGTTTTTTTTTTGATGTTTGATTTTTTTTTTGATTTTTTTTTTTTTGTTTTGTGTTTGTTTGATTTTTTTTTTTTTGTGATTTTTTGGTTTTTTTTTTTTTTTGTGTTTTTGTTGTTTTTATTTTTGTTGTTGTTTTTTTTTTTGTTTTTTCTTTTTTTTTGTTGTTTGTTTCTTTGATTTTTTGTTGAATTTTTTTTTTTTGTGTTTTTTTGTTTTTTGATTTTTGTTTTTTGTTTTTTTTTTTGAATTATTTTTATTGTTTTTTTTTTTTATTGTTGAATTTTTTTTTTTTTTTTTTTTTGATTTTGTGTTGTTTTTTTTTTTTTTTTTTTTTGGACGCTTTTCTGCAGGTGGTCAATAGGGCTTTACTATGATGTTATTATTTAGCAATGTAGGCATTTTATATGTATGTGTTTTTTGTTGATATTTTTTATAATGATGTTTGTATTCTATTTTGTTTTTGTAAATGGGGGTTAGATAAATTAGAGTGCAGCTTCAGCGTCCCTTGCGTGCTGATGTCTTTATTGTAAAGTGACTGGTGGTGGAGTGCCTTCAATTTTACCACTAGGTTGTTTCAGCAGATCTTTTATGCGGATCAGGGAGTTGTCTGGTCCCGTTTTGGGGTTGTAGGGGTCCATGATTTGGCTCAGAAGAGGTCCCGCTGGACCTAAAGCAATAATCATGTAATGTAATGTAATATTTATTTTATTATTATTTCAGTGTATACCTCAGAGTTACAGGATAGGATAGGATTATTATTTGTTGTTGCTTGTATTGGCTTTCCTGTTGCCAGAGTTCATGGAAATGTTTGTTTGGGATTTTTTTCGTCTTAAGTAATTTGTGCTTTCTAATTCTAATTGTGGCTTAATAGAATTTTGTTCATGGTAGTGTTCAAAGTATTCATGTCCATCAATATTTTTCACAATGTTCACAGTGAAACCAATATAAATCTGTTATTTTATAGTCTATTTTATTCACTTCTTGGTAAAATGTGACTGATTGGATGTGACTGTGAAAAGATACAAATCAAATTAACTATAAAAACAATTGTGGGTTTTTTTTTCTTTTTTTTTTTTTTTTTAAAATTTCCAAACATTGTTTTACTCAAAAATCCTTAGGGCGACCGGGTTTCGCTCGACTTAAGTCCAAAGTACTGTACCAAGGGACCTTAGGGCGACCTTTATTCGCCCTATGGGAGCTTTTATATATATATATATATATATATATATATATATATATATATATATATATATATATATATATATATATATATATATATATATATATTAGAACATTCAAAATATTATATTAATATGTGCGAACAGGTCTCAGTTTTTAAAAAAATGTCATAGTAACATTATAAGCATAATGATTGTACAAATATGACAAATCTACAATCCAGTCCAAACAAAACCAATCCCACGATGGAAAAAGAATACACCAACACTACAGATTCAGGACAACCACTTCAAAAGTTTATTGCGCAAGCACTATCAACGCTACAGTTTCACAAAAAATACGAACACTACAGTTTAAATATGGTGCAAACACTTTAGTATACAAACATGTTTTCAGAAATTTGTTGATAATTAACATTATTAAATTTAAAGTCGAAAGAACGAAAAACGCAATAATTGCTCATATGTTGAAATTTTTTTTCTTTCTGTAACTGCACTTTTGAGTTTCAATCTTTTGAGGGAAAGACACAGATTTTTTTTAAAATGAAAAATAATAATAATTATAATTCTATATTTAGAGAGAGAGAGAGACTCTAATTGTTAAAATGCACAGAACAGAAACAAGACATAAAACAAATGTTTGAAAAAAAATATTTTTAGTTTATCACAACCAACATTTTGTCTGGAGTTAAAAAAAAAGTTTTAAAGCAACAACCTCCCGGCCCCTTCCAAAAATGTAAAAAAGAAAAAAGAATGTGAAGTTGAAATAATATGTTTAAATTTGTCAAATAGTCACCAGCTTAAACACAAACTCTTTTTCACTGACACTTGACAAAAAAAATGTTTTTAAAGTAACAACTCAAAAATTAAAAACAATTCCAGAAAAACTACACTGCGAACTGACCCATAATAATAATATTAATAATAATAACAACAAAATAACAATCATAATTTTATATCTAAAGCGCTACAAGCAAACAATTTTGTTAGCTCTAAACGCATTTAAAAACAAAGTACACTAGTGAACAGTGACATTATTGTAAATAATATATAAAATTTAGAATCATTACTATTATTAAGTATTAAAAATTATGGAAAACTCGAGTACCCATATGAAACCCACTTGTGTGTGTGCGAATGACTCCTACCACCACACCCACTCACAAGTGGGTTTTATATGTCCACGAAGACCAGGCATGTGGTTAAAGTTCGGCTAAGAATTTTATTGCTTATGGAAAGAGGCCAGGTAGGAAAAGAGACGACCCGATTCAGTGTGAAACAGGTCCAAGAATATAACACAAACTTGAAATTGAACTTGAAAAAGGAACAATAAATAACTTCAACACTATCACACCCGATGATACACACAAGCTGACAAAACTGACTGGCTGACTGACTGAGACGCTGCGGGCACAAAGGCTATGAAAAGACTGACAACTTCTTCTCTGATAATATTTCCAAAATCAGAATTATGTTCATAAAAAATAATCTCTGCTGTACAATTATGAATAATACAGAAAACTTACTATATTATTATAAATTAAATCAGTCAATAGGATTTTCCATATCCGACTAGTTCAGCCAATCAAAACTAAGAATAATATTTTAAACCAGGTATTTTCCGTATTTGATAATGAAAACTAATCATTAATATAATTATACAAAAAAAGTAATTATAAACATTTCTGATAAAATAGGGGTAAAGAAATGTAATATAAAAAATTACGTATACATTAATCTTTAATATGTTTAATAGGAATTTCACAACAAAATGTATCATAAACAGTCACTCTATTACATCTGCACCTTCGTCGGGACCATCGTCATCATTTCTGTCGTAGTTCATATCCAGCTCTCCATCTTCTCTGGCACGCAGCATAATAGTTTCTGACTCACCATTGCCAAAGAAATTTGCAAAAATGTTATCTAAATTGAAGCACAATCAATGAACCACTTGCGGAAATCAAAGAATGGGTTGAACACTTTGAAGTCAACTCTATGTGGATTAAAACAGAAAAAGGACGCGTGTTCAATAGCACTACCCTTGCCGTACAGATAACTCCATGCTTGGTCTGTTATGATAACGCAGTGCTGTACGGATTTATCCATGCTATTACTTAGAATACCATTTGGAAAGACAGGACCATCGGTCTACATTCCTCCCCCGTTAGGGTGCCGGGGGCTTCAGTATAAATAGTATCCCCACTTTCTGGAAATTTAGTGCTTTAAATTCCCACTGTCGCTGTCTTTCTCATTTGCTCTTTCTCATTCCTGCTCTGTTCTATCAATCTGCTATACTATCTTCTTCTTCGCTAGACCTGTCACCTACCTTTTTTCTTGAAAACTTCCGGGACAAGACTCTTTTTATTTGTGTGTGAGGTCTGTTGGATCAGCTAGGGAATATTGGACGCTTTCTGCCAGGTGGTCACTAGGGCTTCCTATGATGTTATTATTTAGCAATGTAAGCATTTTATATGTACGTGTTGTGTTGATAATTTATAATGATGTTTGTATTCTGTTTTTGAAAACGGGGGTTCGATAAATTAGAGTATAGCCTCAGCGTCCCCTGCATGGGATGTCTTTATTGTAAAGTGACTGGCTGGTGAAGAGCTTTCAGTTTTACCACTAGGGTTGTTTCAGCAGATCTTTTATGCGGATCAGAGGTTGTCCGGTCCTGATTTCGCTCAGAAGAGTCCGCTGGACCTAAAGCAATAATCATGCAGAGATGCCAACCCTCACGGTTTCGCCGTATTATTTTCCGGTGGCAAATAGTTTTTTTACGGATTTACGCTGAAGTCATTTTTCTTACGGCGAGAATAATTTTTACAAGAATATATATTTCCAGCTGATGATTATGGCAAAAGGACTGTTAAACGTTTCAGACTGATTAAACTTAGGCACTGTCACAGTATAAAATAATGCAGCATATTATATAAAGACCTTATAAGGTAATAAATCTATTTGACTAGTTTAACTTATTGCATATCGTAGTTCACAACCTTGTTAGCTGCGCTGAAGCAGCAGCAACAGACAAAACAATGCAAAGAAATCAATGAGATTTACTTTTAAAAAAAAATTTATGCCGATACACAACCTCAAAGCGATTTAAACATTGTGCTGTACATGATTCTGATTCGTAGCAGGTTGATGTAAAAAATGTTGCGAACTGACATCGCGTATCCTTCTGACTTCGGTCGGGATCAAGTTTTACCACAGATTATTATAGAATTCTTTTGCGGAGCTCAGTAATCTTCGATTTTTTTCTATACGATTTTTAATAAGAAATCTCAATCCTAGACCTTGTCTCCCTCTTGTCTACTGACAAAATTTTAAATCTACTGACAATTTATAAATTTCTCACTGACAGATTTTTCTGCAGGTTGGCATCTCTGATCATGCAATGTAATGTAGTCTACATTCCAAGGCAAGGCTGCTGCACTCCCTTATCATCTCCATCTTCCTATACACTTGAGAAACATGGACCTTCACAGCAGATCTACAATGAAGAATACAAAGCATGGAGATGAGGAGCTACAGAAGGCTTCTGGGCATTTCCTACACCCAGCACATCATCAACAACGAAGTCCGACAGACCATCACACAAGCCATTGAATAACACGATGACATGCTTGCAGTGGTAAAGAAACAGAAACTCCGATCGTATGGCCATGTCACCAAAGACCATCCTGCAAGGCATGGTGCAAGGAGGCAGAAGAAGAGGGAGACAGAAAAAGAGGTGGGAGGAAAACTTTCAAGAATGGACTGGCTTGACACTGAGCGAAGCCATGAGGGTTGCTGAGCTTGGAGTTACGGGATAGGATAGAATAGGTTCAACTTTATAGTCTTCAATGTATACTGTAATGCCCCTCAGGTTTGACTGTGTATGTGTTTTTCATTGTGAGGCAAATGGCTGGAAGTAATGCCTTTGATGGGTAGCGATACAGATTTGTTGAAATGAATTTGCTGAATTGAAATTTCTGGCTTCTCGCACTTTAGCCCATTCCAACTCGCTTACCTACAGCTTGGAAAGAAAAGCGTACAAGACGTTGTGCCACAATGCAGGCTGGTTCATGTAGCAAGCGTGCCCTGCATTTGGGATGCAAGCGATCTGCGACTTTGGTAGATGCTGGAGGTCGCTCAAACTTGTGAAGCCAAGCTGTGTGTCATTCACCCCGTACACAATCAGTGTTCTCAGCTAAAAAAAAAAAAAAAAAGAAATCAAAAGCCAAGCTTTGAATCAATCCTTATTCAACCATTCCTCCTTTAGCATTTACCTTAGAGCTTAGACTATTCATTACAATACAAATCAAACACCTTTGGTCTGAGTTAAGACTGACATGAATTAAACATCCAGCCCTTGAGTATAGCACGTTAACTTCATTAATGCCAAAACAATAAAAAAAAAAACCTGGGCCCATGCAGGAACTGAAAATAAGTCATTTGCAACATTGGAAATACTTCAACTTAATTGTATTTAGTTTTTAAACGAAAATAAATCAATAAAATAGCAAAATTAAGCATACATGGAAATATTTCCTCTTAATTGTATTTAGTTTATTAAAACATAAATCAATGAATCAAATAAGCAGATTTGTAAAAAACATTTCAAACTTAAATTGCATTTAGTCGTACCCAAAGAAAACAAATGTATTGATAAACATATAACACAATAATGTATTTGCTGAGCTGCAATACCTGGCTCTTAGAATAAGTGTTTTGGAACTGGCCAGTCATGACTGGAGCTACAGGGATGTACGCCGAGGCTAGCTCTGAACCTCGCTCTGGTTTGGAGAAGAGGCAAGGCAGGGCAAAAGAGCCACTCATGGAGGGGCTGACGATGACAGGTGAGACACCCAATGTTTTGATCAGGGCAGCCAGGAAGTCCTCTCTTGACAAGGGGCCCAGCGATTCCTTGCTGCTCTTCCCGTACCCTAAGATAATTCAATGGGGTGACGTAGGTGATGAAGGAGGTGGTTATACCACCAGGTGATGCTGTTGCTACTCCTCCTGATGCTACTGCTGATGATGATGATGGTGGTGATGATGATGATAGTGATGATGACAACTTTGATGATCATCATCATAATAACAGTGACGATGGTGATGAAAACTCCTCTCTTTCTTAAAAATGTCTGATCTCGTCTCCCATCACCATCATTCCTTCTTTTCGGATTCAGACCATCGTCGTCCGCATCCCGGCCCCTTAACTCCTTAGCTGCTCTCCTCCTCCCCCTCCCTCCCTTGTATTTAATATTTTACTTGTAATTATTCTTTTCCATGTTTGTATTATGTCTTTGTATAATTTATTAGTGTCTTGATTTTGTTTCACTTCTTTGTGTATGTATTTAGATGTTAACGTTAAGTACAAATGCGTGAGAAATGCACCTTGAACTAATGTCATTAGGAAAAAGCGCTAAATAAATACCCTTATTATTGTATTCTGATGATGATGATGATAATGATGATGACAATTGATGACAATCTTGATCAGTGAGGACATAAATCTGATTGGTCAGAACAGAAACTTAGTTTTCAACATTCTAATTTCTTTTCTTTCCAAAACTACAAAAGTTATAATTTCATAATTACAAATTGTTCTTATATAACACTTTCCCAGTTCAAAGAACAGCTCAAGGGGCTGTCTGAGGACAGGCTCTCGCTCAAACCGCCCAAGGTGCCAACTCGCTGCTTGATGTGAAACAGTCTAAACATAACGCCACCTCCCTCTCCCACCCTCCCCACCCCAAGAACGTAGCACTCCGTTCTAACCTGGCAGGTCGATAGCCACAGCTTTGTAGCCCCAAAAAGCCAGTAGTGGCAGCGTGTGGATCTGTACCCAGTGATCGGAGGTGAAGGACTGACCGTGTAGCAACAGCACCGTCAACTTTGGCGTCCCTGATGGGGTGGTCTGCTGGCTGAAGATCTTCACAGTCTGGAAATATAAATAAAATATACATACATTAAATTAAACGAACATGAAATAAACTAAACTAAATAGAAGAGCAAATAAATATATAAAACAAAATAATTTTTTTAACAATGGAATAGATCAAACAAATAAATAAGATTTAAAAAAAATAAAATAATAAATAAATACAAGTAAAAGAGATCTTGCAGCCACTCATCAATGAAAAGAGTTGTCATGCCCAACTTATAAATATTACACATCTGCTAAAGTTTTAAGCTTTTCTAATTGGTGCGTATTACTATTTCACTAAAACTGAAACAAACTAAGCCAAGGCAAAAAAAAAAAAACTTCACAATGACAATGACAAGAACATTGGCATAAAAACATCTCACACTGTAGAATTACAAGCAAAGTTACTTGTGCAACATCTATAAACAACACCACTTTAGATCTGTGTTATGGCAACATACCTTATGCGTACAAGTCACGTGCCTTACCTCCACTTGGCGCTTCCTATTATAATAGTGTGTTTCTTGCGCCTGTGTATAAACCTGTGTTTGAGAGAGTCGAGTGTGTTGTGCAGAAAGTGAAACAATGGACTGTTGATAGCATTGAATGTTTGCGTGGATGTTTTGAGTGTACTGATTGGGATGTGTTCTATGATGCATGCGAGACTTTGGATGAACTTACGGATGTTGTTTCTTCGTATATATCTTTTTGTGTAAATAATGTTATTCCATCTAAAGAAATTATTATATTTCCTAATAATAAACCTTGGGTAACGAAAGAATTAAAGTACGTGTTGAATAAAAAGAAAAGGGTGTTTTTTACAGGTAGTGCCGAAGATAAAAAGAGGGTAAATAGGGAAGTGAGAGACGCAATTAGAAAAGCAAAAATGGTATATAAAGACAAAATAGAAGAACGTTACAGTTGTGGGGACTTGAAAGCAGCTTGGAATGGAATAAAGACAATGGCAAATGTAAATAAACCTACAGATAGCAAGAAGAAAACGGTTAAATTAAATAATGTACATGATAGTGACCTTCCTAACGCTTTGAATATTCACTATAACCGTTTTGAGAAACATGATTTTTCTGATAATATTAAAGCTCTTAAAGAATCTTTGCATCCCCAAAATGATATTGTTATTTCACAAGAGTAAGTAACAGGTTTGTTTAAGAAAATAAATGTAAATAAAGCCCAAGGTCCTGACGGGATAGGTGGGCGTGTCTTGCGTTGTTGTGCAGAACAGCTTGGCGGTGTGTTTTCTCGCATCTTCCAGCTCTCTCTCGACTTTGGCTCTATCCCTGCTCTCTGGAAATTCTCCAATATCGTGCCCTTGCCTAAGATTGCCAATCCTCAAAATCTTAATGACTTTCGCCCAGTAGCATTAACAAGCTTAGTTATGAAAACGCTGGAAAAAATTGTTAAAGACCTACTTTTATCTGCAACAGAATCACTCTTAGATCCATTACAGTTTGCATATAGAGCTAGGAGAGGGGTTGATGATGCCAAGCTGTTCATCCTTAACACTCTGCATAAACATCTAGAGAAACCAAATGCACATGCCAGAATTCTTTTTGCAGATTTTAGCTTTGCTTTTAATACTGTTCAACCACATATTTTAATACAAAGACTTATCTCAAATTTTCACATTCAACATCAGCTTGTCTCTTGGATTTTAGATTTTTTGACTTGTAGACAGCAACGCGTTTATGTTAATGGTCTTTTTTCTGATACTGTTATAACAAACACTGGATCACCTCAGGGATGTTGTCTGTCACCTTTTTTATACATTTTGTATACTGACAGTTGTAGAAGCTCAAGGGAGGGAACTTATCTTGTTAAATTTTCTGATGATGCAGCCTTGTTGTCTCTCCTTATAGGTAAAGAAAGCAGTCATACAGAGAGCTTGGCAGAATTTGTTAATTGGTGTGATGACAATTTTTTAGAGTTAAATGTATTAAAAACAAAAGAAATGTATATTGATTTTAGAAGGAGGAAAGATGAGGATGTGAACAGTACGATTCATGGCAAGCCTGTTGAAAAAGTGGATGAATTTAAATATTTAGGAACTGTTTTTGATAGTCAATTAAAATGGGACGCCAACACTGCGAATATCATAAAAAAAGGCCAACAAAGAATGTATCTTCTTCGTAAACTTAAAAGTTTCTCTGTTAGCTCTATTATTCTTAGCCGTTTTTATCAGTCTTTCATAGAAAGCTTGTTGTGTTTTTCATTTGTCTGCTGGTTTAACAGCCTTTCTGTACATGATAAGAACAGTCTGCACTCGATAGTAAATATATGTTCAAAAATAATTGGTGACAGGCAAAGAGACCTGGGTACTTTTTGTGATCAACAAACACTTAGGAGGGCTGTTTCGATTATTTCTATGCCACATCATGCGCTAGCTGAGGAATTTGTTTTGATGCAATCTGGGAGGAGGTTTAAAATGCCACAGTGCAAGACCAATCGGTATTTAAAATCGTTTGTGCCTCATGCAATACAGTTGATGAACAAGAGTAAGAACAATTAATGCATAATACTAACAGTCCTATCCTATCCTATCCTGTCCCATAACCCGAAGGTCGTAGGGGCACCACAGATGATCGCTTAACCAGCATACTCCATCTTTCTCTGTCCTCAGCAGCCCTCATGGCTTCGCTCAGTGTCAAACCAGTCCATTCTCGAATGTTGTCCTCCCACCTCTTTTTCGGTCTCCCCCTTCTTCTACCTCCTTGCACTGTGCCTTGCAGAATGGTCTTTGCAAGGCCTGATGATCTGGTGACGTGGCCATACCATCGGAGTTTCCGTTTCTTCACCACTGTGAGCAGGTCATCGTGTTGTCCAATGGCTTGTGTGATGGTCTGTCGGACTTCAACGTTGGTGATGTGTTGGGTATAGGAAATGCACAGAAGTCTTCTGTAGCACCTCATCTCCATGCTTTGTATTCTTCGTTGGAGATCTGCTGTGAGGGTCCATGCTTCGCAAGCATATAGGAAGATGGAGATGACCAGAGATCGCAGCAGTCTTACTTTGGAATGTAGACTGATGGTTCTGTCTTTCCAAATGGGCTTCAACCTTGTCAGGGCAGCAGTTGTTTGTGCGATCCTGGAGAGGACTTCCTGTCGAGACCCATTGTCTGACACAATGGCTCCTAAATATTTGAAGCTGTGCACTGTGTTGAGGGATTGGCCTTGTACTTTGATGTCCGTGTTGATGCCATTGGTGTTGTTGGTCATCATTTTGGTCTTCTCTGCACTTATTTCCATTCCATAAGCTCTGGAGGTGGTGTCAAGCCTCTGTACAAGCTGTACTAACAGTAAAAACTACTAATAATAATTTATATTAATAATAATAAGGTTGAAGATAATAACTAATCTTAGCTGCTTTTTCCTTTAATGAATCTTCTACCTTGTTATTTTTATGCCTGTGTCTGTGGTGAGTGCTGCTGGTGATGTATGCCTGTGTTGGGTACATGTCTATGAACTGGATGTATGTGTGTGCAAGTTGTTTTGTGCAAGTTGTTATTGTTTGTAGACATCCTCATGTATATCAGATATTGTTGTGATTTTTTTTTATTTTTATTTTTTTTTATATAATAGAGAGCACTCATACCCCCATTGTAATTGCCATATCTGGATAAATAAAGTTGTTTGAATTGAATTGAAAGTCGTCAAAGGGTTAGGATCAGAGGAAGGAGTGGTGTGGAGTTACTGGGGTGAGCAGAAGTACAAAGAGGGTAGTGTAGGCTGGAGGTAACTTGGGAGGAAGGGGAGGAAGGGGAGGCAGGGTATGGGGTTGCTATCAATGATCCAATGGTCCATTCAAAGATGTGGAGAGGTCAACACACTCAGTCTAGAACTATGCAGTGCACAGCTCAGAAGCCTGGAGGTATGGTTGGTCAGTTGCCAGGTTTCTTTAAATACCAAAGGTCGTGGGTTTGATATCACAGGATACAAACTTATGTGGCTTTGATACATGACTTTTGAGGTCGCCAAGGGTTTTGTGCCGTTTCTCTGGTTTCTTCCCTCCCTTCAGTAATGGGTTTGGAGGCAGTCCATCTAAAAATGTCCAAAATAATATTGTAGTTCCTTTCTGGTTCCCTCTCCTATTAGCCACTGGTCTGTACTCCACAGAAATTATGTTTCAGTGATGAATCTGTGTTTGTTGCTAATGGTATGTTGGAAAAGTGTCTGTAACATGTGAGCGTGTATATTGCAGTTACAGATCACTGCATTTTGAGTCCGACTTTAGAATAAGATGTGTATAAACATCCAGTATCATAATTAAAATTTATTATTATTTATTATTAAAATTATTATTATAATATTACTATTAATACATACCGTAGCACCCACAGAAACATTGATGGTCTGTTGGCTGATGGCAATGTCCACCATGTCAGGTGCATCAGACCCAGGTGCTACTGGGAGGCTGGCAACATCAATCTTCTCTTTTCCACTCATATTTTTCAATTTCTGATGATCAACACACACATTTTTTTTTTTAAATTCATATAACAAGAATTTTTTTTTTAAACTGAAGAGATGTCAAAGAGACAGGAGCAAGGGAAGGTTGGATCTTTTTTCATATGCAATTCCAGGTCCTTTTTTGGGGAGGAAGGGAGGGTTTAGGGGGAGGGGAGATGGAAACATATGTATTTTATTATGTTGGCATATGTTCTATATCGAATATAGTTGCCACTGCTCTTGAGTGCATGTACGTGTTTTTTTTTTTTTTTAGCTGTGAGCTTGCCCATTGTTTGTGTGTGTGGCTGTGTGTGTGTATGTGTTATTGTATACTTTAAGCGATACACCAAATTTTCACTGTATTTTTTTTCTGAATAAAGATTTTTTGACTCGATTTAATAGATGAATCAACTGGCACATTTTCCTACTGCGCAAGTAAAAAATGTATCATCTTAAAATCTAGCTACATCCCATGGGTTAGCATGTCTGTCCTATCCTATCCACATGGGTTAGCATGTCTGTCCTATCCTATCCTCTAATTCGAAAGTCGTTGGGGCACCACCGATGATCGTTTAACCAGCATACTCCATCTTTCTCTGTCCTCAGCAACCCTCATGGCTTCGCTCAGTGTCAAGCCAATCCATTCTCGAATGTTGTCCTCCCACCTCTTTTTCTGTCTCACTATTCTTCTGCCTCCTTTCACTCTGCCTTGAAGGATGGTCCTTGCAAGACCAGATGCTCTGGTGAAGTGGCCATACCATTCGGTTTTTCCGTTTCTTCAACCCTGGAAGCATGTTATCGTGTTGTCCAATGGCTTGTGTGATGGTCTGTCGGGCTTCGTCGTTGGTGATGTGCTGGGTATAGCAAATGCCCAGAAGTCTTCTGTAACACTTCATCTACATGCTTTGTATTTTTCGTTGTATGTCTGCTGTGAGGGTCCACGTTTCTCAAGCGTATAGGAAGATTTCTAAAAATAAAAATAAAAACTTTTAAATTGGTAGGCATTGAGGCCAGGGGGTGGGGTCTTGGGGTCAAGATGAGGGCCAAAGACTTTTTAGCCGACCATATCATGGAGCGGACGGGCCTCCAATCTCTCCAAAGCCGCCGCCTCCAACTACGACTCGGACTGTTTTATAGGGTGGTTGAGGGGCTGGTGCCGGCACTGCCTCCCCATCAGTTTCTCACCCAACAACGACCAGGACGACGCATCAAACCAGTGCAAAGCAGTAACTTCACCACCACCAACATAGTAAACACTTATGCCAGGAACAACTCAAGGCCATATGTTGTACCTCACTGCTCCTCAGACCAACTCAAAAACTCATTCTTTGTGCGTACAGTTAGTGACTGGAACACTCTAGATGATAGTATATAGTGTACGCCACATCCACAGAAACTTTTAAAAGTAGACTAGCGGCCAGCCTCCACCAGTGAGCCGCTGCGCAACCCCCAACCCGCTGCAATTTATGCCAGTCACCTGGATGTGTAGCAGCGTAATAATACAGATAACAGATAGCCTGCATGCCAAACTATGCTATGCTATGCCAAGATGCAGGCGACAAGGGAGCGCAGAAGCCTTGCCTTGGACTGTATCTGTGCTTTGGTCTAAAATCCCAAACGACAGTAAATATTAATATTAGTGGAAGAGACTGGGAAAGTGGAACCACAGGCTCTTCTTCCGTCTTTGTAACTTCGTACAAGTTGAGACTTCAGTCTGTGGTTAACAGTATATGAGTATGGACGGTGGAACCGCACCGTAACTGTGCAAAAAAGTATTCTCTCATTATGCAACCCAAACCCCTCATGACAAAAAAGAAATCAAGACAATCAATACCAAGCTTGAAAAGAAATCAACAAACCAAACTGCCTTACAGCCTAAATTCACACTTACTTGATGTTCAAGAAAATGCGCAGAGTTCGGTAGTGCCAAAACAGAAAGTAGAATTGCTTCCCTTGATTATATTTAAAAAAAAAAACAAAAAAAAACCAAAAAAAAAAACATAAATAAAAATAAAGAATACGTTGATTTATGAGTGCCATCAGCAACTAAGTGATAAACTAGTTAACTAAATAATAAACTCATCAGAGAATAAATAAATAGACAATAACTATATATAAATAGACACTGCACTATATTTTACTGTATGTATTTAAAAAGCTTATAACTTTTTTATTTGTTCCTGTATCATTGTGATTTTTGGGGAATGGAAATAGAGAAATGAATGTAGAATGTGATGAAAACATGTATAAGGTTGTACCCAAATTGTTTATAATTTAAAAAAATAAACACTCAATGGACACAACATAACAGACTGACTGAACTCAATTACTTAATTACTTGGAGTGCAGTATATACTTTTATTTAAGAGAGAAAGAACTCTTAACCCTTCCATCATGGATAAGTAACTGAAACAACCGTATCCCTAAAATGGTTTCAATATGATTTGGTTTTGTAAATTCGCAAAATCAACCAGCCACTGCTGATAGTATATAACCATCCGGTACTTAAATTGTCCAACACTTTCTTCGCTTGAAACACTCGATATGCTACTAATATCGGCAACCTCGATCATCTTCTTCCCCACCAGATACACCCCTCCTAGCTGTCACTTTGCGTAAAATCAAAGCCGTTACATGATTCATCATCAGAGACTGAAACCATGAAAAGTTTATGAAAGAGGGCTTCATCATCGAACTCCACCATTTTGAGACCGAAAAGACTTGAAAATCAAAACTAAAACTTTAAAAAATCACATCCGATATTTCAACACAGCATTTGACAATGTATCTGGTAGTATTGTGAGATACTTCTCAAAAATACAAAATCTTCCTTAATTTAAATATCCTGCAATTATAAAACAACTCATAATTATTATTTATTTCTGCATACTATCTTTGGATGAATTGATCGTGCAACCTTTCCTTTACTATTTCTTTGAAACATTCCAAAGATGAATATCCATCACTGAATTGATCATTCCAAATGTCTCCTAGTCCAAGATCATTCAAAGTCTTCTCAATTAACATACCTAGTATAAGAGGAACAATATACTTTTGACACGTGCATTGTACATAAAAACTGGCGCATAACTTCTGACAATTTGTATGTTTGGTCTAGCGCTTTACTATAAGCTAATTTGTGTCAGATGCACCGCATTCTACACTGTGCCTGTAGATCAACTGGATGCTGACCCAGTTCTCCAAGAATCATATAGGTCGGAGTGGCTTTATTTAGTTTAAGTATAAATTCATAAAATCGAATTTGCAGTTTTCTCACAAAGCTGTGGGCACAAAACTTCGCAACCACAGATCAAAATTAGAACAACTGTTCTATCAAAGATATCAATTTGGACATCAATAGGCAACATCGATCAGTTCTCTTATATTTCTTAACAAGGCAAACATTGTTCTCACTGCGTGATTTCTTAAATCTCTTTTAGCAACATTAAAATTACCATTGTAGATTAACCTTATTCCAAGATATTAAAATTCAAAAACAACTTCTAGTCTCTGACCCTCATAGAAGAAATCAGGTATATGTTACGTACCTTGCACCAGGGGAAAAAAATCATACTTTTTGTTTTAAAAACATTTTAATGTTCAGTTCTCTTTTTTTTTTATAGTAGTATTATTTATTACTATAGAGGAAAATGAACATTTTATATAAAATATACCCTGACTCAGTCTAACTAACCTATAGCCCTTTTCAATACTATAATATATGGTTTGTCAACAAGAAGGACTTCAAATCGTTCCATATTTTTTGTTTAAAGTAGAGGTGACAGGTTTTTGCATTGTCCACCCAGGCCGAGCAAACAAAACAGAGATGTTTGCACTCCATTGCACCCAAGATTTTGCCTTATTATACATATCTCTGATCAATGCAAAATACTTACCTTTAATACCAGATGGCTGTAAAGATCGAACGTGGTTTTCGTGTATTACTGTTTATAAAATACTAGCTGTGATTTGCGGTAAATGTGTTTATTTAATTCAAAAGTGCTTTATTTTTTCGCCCTTTTTTAAATTAAAGTCTGTGTTGGCACCACAATTTTCTCACTCTCATTGAGATAATAAATCTATCGTATTTGGAGAAAAAGTGAGAGAGATTTTATGTTTTTCTCTATCTTCTTACACTCAATATCGGATCGACAGATTAAAAACTAACTGGGGAAAACGGCCCAGAGATTTTGGCAAAAGGCCAACCACATGCGTTTTGTCTCAATAACAAGTTGGCTTCTTGCCCCAGTCTGACGCAGTGTAACCTGAAAATGGTGACAGAAAAGGGAGATATTGTAACTCTACCATAACTAACATGGAATTGAAACAATCCTTTAACTAGCAAATACAGAGTGGTTTTCTTTCATTCAAATGTCTGACAAGAGCATTGAATTGATGAAGGCTGTAGAATAAAGGAAAATCCGATGAAAAGATTTAAATGAATACAAAACACCCACCTCCTGTTCTGGGTTTTTCCCATTTTGGTCAGGCATGCACGTTTTGTAACAAAGTAAAGCAAGCAAAACGTCACTTGGCTCGCTGAATCAAATAACGTCTTAGAAACAAAGGGTAGGCTTTTGACCTCAACTATGTATATTACCCTGTTAACCTACATCCACAGGGTGTGTATCTACTCAGAGAACTAATGTATTCCTTTCTACCTTTAAACAACCATTCCTCCCTCCTAACGTCTATCATATTCTCTGCTTCTAATACCATGTGCATGAGAAACACTAGTCATCTTATTGAGAGCATGTTTTAAATACCTTCATTCTCATCAATAAATGCACAGACTCGCTCTAGAGCTCCAAGATTATCTTCAAAGTAGGGAGCAGAACAGAAATTATTACAGATTCCCTCATGAAGAGCATTTTCCATTCAATTGTATACAGAAAGCCCACAATTTATATAGAGTATGTCACATTTTTTTTTACATTATTATATTTACCAAATCTTTCCTTCTAAATGATTTCGACACTACACAGCATTTTAAAGACTACAAAACTTTTAACTGCAAGGCGAAAAAGATTTCATTCTTTGAACAACTCCCTGGAGTTGATTTGGAACAAAAGAGAGGCCATTATCAGATTAACCCCACAGGGAGTTAGTCATCCTGGAGAGGAGTGGGGCAGTTTCTGCATGTTACATCGGCTACACGATGGACCTTCTCACCCATTCCCTCTAACAGATCAGCCTGTTGATCCTGTGTGTACTCCCAAATTTCTGATACAGAACTAAATGAATGCACATAGAATCGATTGTCCATCCCATATTGTTTTGCTGGAACATGTAGGCACAGAAACATCGTTGTGCATGGTGTTACAGCTTCCAGTGAATGCCAACTACTCCGGGTTTTGTATCACCACTACAGGACATATAGTATTAGGGGTGACCAAAGGGGTCCACAATCCCATTCGAGACGAGGTAAACATTGTTTTGCACTTGCCAGCTGGTCAATTTCTCATTTATTCTTCTTTGTTTTTAATATACAATAATGCAGAAGAAAAGGTAATAGGAAGGATAACATGGAGAGGAGGAAGAAAAGATCAGAATTAGGATATCAGAAGAGGAAGAGATCTGAATTATGATATTAGAAGAATATGATCAGAATTAGGATATTAAAAATTATTACTTTATCTGCAAACTTAAACAGATTCCAAGACCTTAAAATATAACAAGTGAACCCTGTTTTAAAAAAAAAAATCTGTAATAGAAGTGTAACATTTATTTTAAGTAGTCATCTATTATGACTTTAAATATTATACATTATTATTAAAGAAGTTGCAATGTACTACACAGATTTGGGCAGACCACTGCTATGAATAACGGTCATAATAAAATATTGGTCAGCTTTTTCAGGATTTCTGATTCAATCGGACTGAAATGAACCTGAAACCTTTTTTTTCAGTTTATCATGAGAAAATACATACTTCAGTAACTAAAAAAAATCATATTATCTCATAGTTGGAGAATGAATGGAAGGCTGTGAAGAATGGAGATAAACTCTTAAGTTCCAGGGGACAACACTCTGACAGATACATTATGAACAATAATATAAACTTATCAAAGAATTTCATAACACAAAAACTGTATGCAGTACAGTACCGTTATCATTTTTCATCCAATTCAGTGAGGGGAAGAAAGATACCAAAAGAAAACATGCGCAGAACACAAACTCGTTTACATTTCCATTTATTGCAAACATATCCTAGTAAACCACTTACACAATCACAAACATTCTTCAGCCATTCAAACATAAACTTTAAAAATAAAAATAAACATTTGCTATTTTTGTTACATCGTAATAATGAAAAACAAATAGTTCAGTACCAAAAAGAAGTAAAACGATATAAACAAATATATTGTGCAATCAGCCATAAATAATTCCCATCAAATGTCAGCATGTGCTCAACATTTTCCTGTCAACATAAATGCCAATTGTTGCAAAAAATCTGAATAACCATAAATCATACGCACAATGAAAGGACTCCATAGCATGTTCATGAAGTTTACAAAACTTAAATGTGAAAATTCTTTCACTAACC
Source organism: Oncomelania hupensis (assembly GCA_036898135.1). NCBI lineage: Eukaryota > Metazoa > Mollusca > Gastropoda > Littorinimorpha > Pomatiopsidae > Oncomelania > Oncomelania hupensis. Next base: position 1,552,083 of record CM072527.1, read on the forward strand.
AAATTTACTGAAGGAATGATACGATACCATAACACTATGCACATCAAGTACTAGTGCTTGCTTTAAGCAATTCTACCTCTAACCTAAATTACGAAAAATATTAATGCTAATATCAGACTGTTACTGTGTTAGTCACAACCCTAAACTAAACTTTGGATCTTAGTGCTAAAGAAATTGATTAAGTAAGATTCTACTAGGGGAGAGTGGAGAGAAATCACTGCACAATATCACAGATACGTTGGCCTAGTGCCATGAAAAATCAGAAAGTTGATGTTAGCTATCTAGATAGTTTTGTCTTAAAGAAAAACAACCAATGAGATGACTCTATCTACACAGACTTTGCGATAAGGAGTTCTACAGACGAAGATTTTCGTGGAGCTCAGGCTTGATGTCCAGGATGATATTAAGCAAGCGGTTAATGGCCTCGTCCTTGTTGCGAGCTACGTTGCTGTTCAAATCCAAGGTCTTTTGCCGAGTGCTAGTCTCAATCTTAGCTTCCATGTCACCCTTGGAGCCAAAGACCTGCGTACAGAACATGGCAATTGTTTTATTTAATGGTCATCACATTATTTCAATCTTTTACAGTCATGATCTGGTTATTTCAAGACCGCTGAAATTAACCCGCTGGTTGGTTTGAATTTCGGTTAATTTTTTCTGAACTTCTCCTAAGGTCGAAGCAAAATCATTGAAAATAGAATTGGTGCAAGGACCGGATGCCAGCAACAAAAGGCCGCCTGTTGGATTTTTTACTTTAATTCAGTGAGCCAGGCGGGTTGGTTTCAGCACATTTCTACTCTTAAATAAAATGAACGTGGATCTGGGTACTGCAAATGTCTAAACAAGGCAAACCTTATTCTCATATTCTTTGTACTGTCGCTCCCTCTCCGCTTTGTAGTTTGCCACTTCAGTGTCAGCCTCTTTCTTGGCCTGCTTCAGGCGGTTGGCCTTCCCTGAAACGTTATCGCCAGGCATTAAATAATAATCCAGTCACAGAACATACAGCAGTTAGTGTCTAGCTTGATCGAAATCTACACTTTATATATCACTATTTACTTCATTTTTAAATACTTTAAACTTGTACCTATAAAAATAATAAATAAATAAATGAATGTACTACCTATACTTTTATGTCAAGATTACTATAGTATTTGCTATAACTACTTTTGCAAATAATCTGTTATGTACTTTTGTATCTCTATTTTTACTGTTTCATGTGGTAATGTACTGTGCAGTTGCTTAATTCAATGTGAGTGCTTATGTGAGTGTCTGCATGCGAGTGCTTTGAGCAGACTTTTTAGTTTGGAAAAGGGCTTTACAAAATAAATTATTATTATTATTGTGTTCAGTAACTTTTACTCAATGACTTAGAGCTCAGCATTATATTTATAGGAGCATGGAATGGAAAAACATATAGTCTATAGACTAAGAGAGAGAGAGAGAGAGAGAGAGAGAGAGAGAGAGAGAGAGAGAGAGAGAGAGAGAGAGAGAGAAACTACAAATGGTGCTAGTTAAGTGGAATACTATCTATTATATCCTACTCCCTAGATTATTAGTGTATTAGAAATCATGGCAATTTCCGTAACAGATAATATGTTGTACATTTGTATCCAAGCACCCCAGTGAACATTGCTGGTTTCTATATTTAATAAATTATAATAAATCAGAATAACCATCATCAAAAGTGTAACACGCTAAACATTAATTTCAACCACAAGGACTCCTCAAAGTCATTCAAACTGCATGATTGCTCTCTTCTTGATAATTTTTTTTAAGAACACGAGTTTTAATTATTACATATTATTTTGCAAATTAATGGTAGTGGGGTAACGTACTACAAAACGACTAAAATTAAAATACAAGTATCAATCATCATGGAAGAAGCGGCAATCAACAGTGATATATATATGCATCACTGATTCACTGCCTATGATTTATAGATGAGCATTCTGACTCTGTAGTCGTACTGCTAAATTCAACATGATGAAGAGGCTGATCATCGATATTGTGTCTCACCACTTTTCAACAGTTGAAATATCTTCAATTTTAGATAATTGATTATGGGTGTTTAAACCATAATTGAAACCCCCATTAATCTGTAACCTCAATGCTGCAACTACCTGACACGGGATGATAACAAAACTGTCATCAACTCCAAGTCACAGTACCCTCCCTAGTCCCTATCGATACTGACAAGTTGAATAATTTGATAGCTTAAGTGTTGCACGAGTTGACATTAGTGATATAAAGATAACAAAATAAACAATTTGGTGTCTATTTATAAAGCTTTGATACTAACATACTATATAATTTTGGAATTGATCACGACATAGTCACTTAAGTGTAATAAAATCTGACAGAAAATCTGCACTCATGACTTCAATGTTGTCTGCTGTGCAGTGCAGAAATCCAACAAGAAATACTGTAGTAAAGTCAAAAAAAGGAAACAATTATCAATCCAGGCAAACAAATAATTCAAAACAAGGTAATGAAGACCCAAAATCAACTTACTTCGCCTAGCATCTGAGACCTTCTCAGCGGCTTTCTTTTCAGCAGCCAAAAGTTGCTGGATGCCTTGCGTCTGACTAGCCATCTTGATATATTTCTGTCATGTGACTTGAAGCACATCACGTGAGCATAGTTTTCTCCCCTGAGCCTCGACCTGGGCCGAGTTTCAATTCAGCGAGACTATCTAGGTCACAAGATCTCGTTTTTGAGTCAGACCGATCATTGAATGAAACTACCCACCATGCTGCCTCATTCTAGCCTCGTTTTCAATTTGTACACAAACGGCGGTTCCTTCGAATGTGTTGGACGATTTGCGAAAATAAAATCAAATAAAGTAAAAAAAAATCAAATGTATCATCAAAATCGATTAAAAGCAAAATTGTTCACTTACAGTTCTTCACCCCCTCCCATGATCCGGTTGAAACTCGAAGATTTACCATCGAATTATCACCGTAACAGATTCCAAGTAGCATAAACCGCGTACTTTCCGCCATCTTGATTTTGCAGGCTAAGTACCCCGAGAGGCGCCTAGCTCTTTCTCGCCTCGCCTTGCGATTGACTAGCGAGCGAGCAGCCGTAGAAACGACCCAATGAGCAAGATCTACCGAGATCTACCGAGATCTCGCTGTTTTGAAACTCGCCCCAAGGGAGAGAAGTGTCGTTACACCTTCCTGTTTCTGGCTACAGTAGACGAATTTTCCCTGCGTTTTCCTTTTCAGTCTTGTGGTTTAACGACACGTTTTCCAGTTCTGAAATCTATTGTGAGTGGTACGTTTATCCAGGGACTAGTGTACTTAATAAAGTGTAAATTCCCTTGTTTTGGCATTGGCACCAGTACTGTACTGCTGCATGTATTGTATTCGACTGAAAATGAAACGTATAGAAATTGTTTTTGCTTAACAACTTATTTTTGCTGATTTTGTTGTTGTCTTTGATGGTAGTAGTCAGTGTGTGTGTGTGTGTGTGTGTGTGTGTGTGTGTGTGTGTGTGTGTGTGTGTGTGTGTGTATACTTTGTTTATCTTTTTTTATACCTGCTGCCATCTCTCTACGACCGTGAGTGCCAGAACTGATTAATGTAACCCAAACCACCACGAAGTTTTTGCCTTTTTGTAAAGTGTTAAGTTTGTAGAACGATGAATAGGCCTCAGTGGCCTCAAACGCCGATCAGTCAAGTCAAGTCATGTCAAATGAAGTTGTTTTTGTTTAGATAACATCAGTTAACACTGTCAACAATTGTCACCAAATTGTAACTTATCTAAAAACTGGAAATGACAGTCAAACTAAGACTGCATTTCTACATTTTCTGTTAGGATTTGTCTGGGACGTCTTGACACAAATCTCAGCAAATCAGTCACCATGGCAATGATGGACAATGTGGACTTTCTCATCGCTCATGTACGTCATTCATTCCTGACAAGTGATGACACAGGCATGGCAGAGGCCATTATAGAAGTGGATAACACCAACAATAACAACAACAGCCAGGGTATGAGGCCCACCCCTGGTCACTTGAAACGGTTAGTTCCTCCTTTTTCTTCTTGTAAGGCCATCAACTGTGAACATGATGCATTTTATCCTGACAGTAATGATTTACAAAGTAACAATCGCACGCTGCATCTCCCAACCCACCCACCCACAAATTCTCTCCCTTGATCCATCCTCCCCCTACCCCTTCCCATCCCCCACCTGCAAAAAAAAGCCAAGCATTGCTTACTAATAATTTTAAAATGGCACACCTTAACTAAAGTAATTGCATGGGTGATTTTCTCATAATATACATGCAAGAATATGAGTTCATGAGTGTGTATGTGTGCACTTGTGTATGTGTATCACATGTGAGTGTTCACCCTTGTGTCCACTTACTTATACTGTTTTTACGTACTTATGCGTTTCTTTTTATTATGTACAGTTCTATTGTTATTTGTTAATATCCTGTGTTTGTTGTACAGGGATTTGTCTGACACGAGTGACTTCAGCGACGGCATTGATTCTCTGGATGGTGACTTGTCTCACTCCAGTGATATTCTGCCTGACGTGGATTTTGGTAAGAGTCCTCATGTGCTTTGAAATCAGACATTTTTTTAAGAATAATTCCTGATTACTTTCAATGTATCATTGTCGAGAAAACATTGGGTCATTACTCATTTTATCAAAGTAAGCACCTTGCCTGATGATGCAATAATGTTATTAATATTTATTAACCTTGTTACTAACAATACAGGAAAACATAAACCTCCCTACACCACCTGCCTTTAAAAACCCTTCCTATTGGGGAGGGACATCAAAGTCCAAGGCCAATCCTTCAACACTGTGACAGTGACTGTGCATATCTTCAAATATTTAGGAGCCATTGTATCAGACAATGGGTCCCGACAGGAAGTCCTCTCCAGGATCGCACAAACAACTGCTGCCCTGGCGAGGTTGAAGCCAATTTGGAAAGAAAGGACCATCAGTCTACATTCCAAGGTAAGGCTGCTGCGCTCCCTTGTCATCTTCATCTTCCTATACGCTTGTGAAACATGGACCCTCACAGCAGATCTCCAACGAAGAATACAAAGCATGGAGATGAGGTGCTACAGAAGACTTCTGGGCATTTCCTATACCCAGCACATCACCAACGACAAAGTCCGACAGACCCTCACACAAGCCATTGGACAACACGATGCTCACAGTGGTGAAAAAACGTAAACTCCGATGGTATGGCCACGTCACCAGATCATCAGGTCTTGCAAAGACCATCCTGCAAGGCACAGTGCAAGGAGGTAGAAGAAGAGGGAGACCGAAAAAGAGGTGGGAGGACAACATTCGAGAATGGACTGGTTTGACACTGAGCGAAACAATCAGGGTTGCCGAGAACAGAGAAAGATGGAGTACGCTGGTTAAACGATCATCTGTGGTGCCCCTACGACCTCCGAGTTATGGGATAGGATAGGATAGGATTGGGGAGGAGTGTGTGTTCATTTGTGCTATTTATTATGATCTGTGAGTGCGTGCTGAGAATTATTGGTTTAATAAGATCAAAGCATAATCTGTATTAAGGTCTTTAGCAGGGCAACTGTAGTGTAAAGTTGAAGCTTCCTTGCAGCAGCACTCCAAGCTGATTCCTATCCTATCCTATCCTGTCCCGTAACCCGAAGGTCGTAGGGGCACCACAGATGATCGTTTAACCAGCATACTCCATCTTTCTCTGTCCTCAGCAGCCCTGATGGCTTCGCTCAGTGTCAAACCAGTCCATTCTCGAATGTTGTCCTCCCACCTCTTTTTCGGTCTCCCTCTTCTTCTACCTCCTTGCACTGTGCCTTGCAGAATAGTCTTTGCAAGGCCTGATGATCTGGTGACGTGGCCATACCACCGAAGTTTCCGTTTCTTCACCACTGTTAGCAGGTCATCGTGTTGTCCAATGGCTTGTGTGATGGTCTGTCGGACTTCGTCGTTGGTGATGTGTTGGGTATAGGAAATGCCCAGAAGTCTTCTGTAGCACCTCATCTCCATGCTTTGTATTCTTCGTTGGAGATCTGCTGTGAGGGTCCATGCTTCGCAAGCATATAGGAAGATGGAGATGACAAGGGAGCGCAGCAGTCTTACTTTGGAATGTAGACTGATGGTCCTGTCTTTCCAAATGGGCTTCAACCTTGTCAGGGCAGCAGTTGTTTGTGCGATCCTGGAGAGGACTTCCTGTCGGGACCCATTGTCTGATACAATGGCTCCTAAATATTTGAAGCTATGCACTGTGTCGAGGGATTGGCCTTGGACTTTGATGTCCGTATTGATGCCATTGGTGTTGTTGGTCATCATTTTGGTCTTCTCTGCACTTATTTCCATTCCATAGGCTTTGGAGGTGGTGTCAAGCCTCTGTACCAGCTGTTCAAGTTCTTGTTCCTCTCCAGCCAATCCATCAATGTCATCTGCAAAACGAAGATTGGAGATTGCTCTACCCCCTATGCTGACTGTGCCTTCATGGTCTGCAAGAGCATCCGACATGATGCGCTCTAGGAAGATGTTGAAGAGTGTTGGAGAGAGTAGGCATCCTTGACGCACGCCGATTGTTGTTCTGAACCAATTCCCGATGGCTCTGTTGTGGAGGACTGCACTGGTAGCCTTGTCATACAGGCTTTTGATGACTTCAATAATTTTAGGGCTGATGTTGTACACTTTCATTGTTGCCCATAGAGCTGCATGCCAGACTCGGTCAAACGCCTTCTTGAAGTCTATGAACACATGATATAGATGTTGTTGGTGCTGTAGGTATTTCTCACAGATTATTCTGAGGTTGAAAATCTGCTCAGTGGTACTTCGCCCTGCCCTGAATCCTGCTTGTTCTTCAGCTATGATTTGTTCAGCTTGGGGTTTCAACCTGTTGAGTATTATTTTCAGGAGGACCTTGCTGGGATGGCTGATGAGGCTGATGGTCCGGTAATTTTCACACTCCTGAAGGTTACCTTTTTTGGGAAGAGTGATGACAAGCGACTGGGTCCATGGTATAGGCCACTCCCCACTCTGCCAGATCTTGTTACAGATAATGGTGAGGGCATCAATCATCGCTTCTCCTCCTGCTTGTAGCAGTTCCGCGGGTATGTTGTCCACTCCCGCTGACTTCCCTTTCTTTAGCGCTTGCACTGCTGCCTCAACTTCTTCCCGGAGAATTGGGAGGATTTCTTCTTCTCTGTTCTCGGGACATGCTAGAACTGATGGGTCTCCATTTGGTGTATGGCTGTAAAGGTCAGAGCAGTACTCTGTCCATCTGTCCAAGACTTCTTGTTCTTCTGTAAGGCATATGCCAGACTTGCTTTGGATAGTGGAGACTTTGGGCTGTTTGACACTTGTCAGCCGCTTCACAGTCTGGTAGGCCTTCTTGCTGTTGTTCTTGTTCAGACTGTTCTCTATTTCCTGGCATTGATCTTCTATCCAGTTCTCCTTTGCTGTGAGCATGCCTTTTCGGATGTCATTGTTGATTTTTCGGTAGACATCAGCTCCCTGTGAGGTGTTCTTTTTCTTTTTCATCTCTCTTCGTTTATCACACAGATCCAAAATTTCAGGTGTGATCCACAGCTTCTTCTTTGGTCGGTGCTTGCCAAGGATCTCAGTGGCAGCATCTGTCACAGCTGAGTTGAAGGTGGTGGTCATGGTGTTGACATCTACTTCACCAGCCCCCAAAATGAGCAGTGGTGCAAATTTCCCTCCAATTGTGGCCTGAAATAGTTCTGCCACCTCCGGGTCTTGCAGTTTGTCCAGGTCGAACTTCAGTCTAGTGCACTTTGCTGTATTTACTCTTTTCAAGTGGAGCCGGAAAGACATCATCACGAGATCGTGGTCACTTCCGATGTCTGCTCCTGGAAAAGTACGTGTCCTGCCAATGTTGATGCTTGATCTGAAGCGTTTCTTGACCATGATGTAGTCTATTTGGTTGTGATGCTCCCCGCCAGGACTGTGCCATGTCCATCGTCTGGAGTTTTTGTGGAGACCAAGCGTGTTTGCCAGTACCAGATTGTTGTATCTGGCAAACTCCAAGAGTCTCAGACCCCTGTCATTTGTCTCGTTGTTGCAGTGGGGTCCGCATGTGTCTCCCCAGTTGTGGTGCGCATCTTGGCCAACCTTGGCATTCCAGTCGCCTTGCACTATGACTATGTCCTTCTTCGGCACTTGGTCAAGGACCGCCTGTAGATTTTCATAAAAATCCTCCACTTTGCTGTCGTCATAGTCTGATGTTGGGGCGTAGGCCTGGATGATGGTGATGTTGAAAGGGGCTGCTCTCAGGCGGATGGTAATGAGTCTACTGGAGACTGGGCGGCAACCCATGACAGTGGCTAGAATGTTCTTGTGGACCAAGAATCCAACGCCGTGTTCGTGCCTGTCATCCCTACCGCTGAAATAGAGCTTGTGGCCTTTGTCGGTCGTTGTTTCACCTAGGCCTTTCCAGCGCAGTTCGCTGATACCTAGAACATTCCATCGATAGTGGTCCAACTCGTGGGCCAGTTCTTCTAATTTTCCTTCCGCAGTTAGGGTCCTGACATTCCAGGTTCCTATGACGATGTTGTTTCTCGTGCGGATCTTGCTAAATTGTCCATCAGTAGCATACTTAACACCTCCGTCCTGGTGGCCAACGGAAGGCGCGGTCCTTGTGCCGTGTGACGACCCGGGCGACGACCGATCCGGTATGGAATTAGTGGATTGTGTCATCATGTAGTGTGTCTTGGGCAAAAAAGACCTGGCGGTGCCCAATCCTCTCCAGGCTGTTGGCCACAGCCGAAATCCACGAATACAGTGTGGCTCGCCTTGGCCCTGAGCACATGGTCGTTGAACCTGTAGTAACGTGAGGTTCCTCCGCCCTGGCCGGTGACTTCTGTGTAGAAGACTTTCGCCCAGTGATGCCGTGCTAACATCACCCCTGTTAGTCGCCTCTTACGACACGCCGGGAAACGTTGGGTCTATTCTATTTAATGCCCGAACCCACAGAGCATAAGCTGATTCAATTTGGCATTATTATTATTATTATTATTATTATTATTATTATTATTATTATTATTATTATTATTATCATTTTTGTTGTTATTATTATTATTAATTTATTATTTGTATTGTTATTGTTGTAGTTGAAAACACATAAATACGCACAGATGGACAGTGTGTGATTGCACTTAATCATCAGAATAGTTAGCAGTGGTTCAAAGCCCTTTGACAGCCTGGGGCGTAAAACATAAAAAGATACCAAAATAAACTAAACATTACCCTCAGATTGTGTACCCCTGCTTCTTGGGATGAGAGTATAAACAGAGGTCTAGTTAGTGCACTCACACATTCCATCACACAGACTTTAAAGATTCTGACGCTCATGTCTTAGTACTAATACTCCCACGCACTAGGTCCCTTTGCCCCATCCCCGGTTGCCCCATATTGTACTCAATGGTCTGGGCGTCAGACTATGCGCCCAACGGCTGCAAGTGAGCGCCTCAGGTGGCTTGAGTTAGATCCTGTATCTGCCAGCGTCATGAGCAGCTCTTGAGCTAGAAGGGCATTACATAACAACAATGAAATTAATTAATTAATTGATAACGCATGCTTTGCTAAGTGTGCTTTTTGTCACCAGGGGCTCATCGCAGACGCTCCAACACAGCTCAGCGACTAGACAACCTGCGACGAGACAAACAAGCTAAGTGCAAAATCAAGACGATCACCTGGAAAGATGCCCCTGCCGTCCTTACAGGCATGTTATTGTTTGTTCTTGCTGTTGTTGTTGTGGTTTTTGTAGGCGGTGGTGGTGGTGGTGGTGGTGATGAAACTAGCAGTGGTAGTGTTATTATTATCATGGTCACCGCCTGTGGTTGCTGTTCTCCATAGAAGCTTTGCTGCAAGTGTTTTAAATAACCTGGGTTCAGCAAGCTAATATTGACTAGAATCTTGAACAGCTCCCACCCTGGTTTGTTCCCCTTTAATCTGTTTATCACCTTCATCATTGTCATCATTACCATCATTGACGTCATCTTCCTCATCATCGTCGTCCATAATCATGATCATCATACAATGAATCATCATCATTATCTTCATCATCGTCACCATGACTATAAGAATACAAATGTATTCAGCTGTTACTTTATTGAAGAAATTTTGTTTCTGGTTCCAAATTCATGGTTAAAGAGAAGAGGCTGCCAACTCGGAACTCTACATGAAGTGTGCAGGATTTTCAGTGTGTTCACAACAGTAACTGAGTTGTACTCAACCAAACAATACTGTGTCTGCACCAGACCAGATACTCCCTTCTCATTTCAATTGATTTGTTCATCGTTAGTATATTTTTTGTTGGGTTTGGTTGGTTTGTTGAATTGTACGTAGACTGTTTCAAAACAGCAGAACTGCCAAGTTTAACTCTTTCCCTGCCAGGCATGTTTCCACGTTTGTGCCAGACATTTTTCTGGCACCGGAAAGAAAGTTCAGTACCTTAGGCATTTAAGCTACTGTTCTTTCAATAATAGTTGTTAAATAGACATATTTCATATCAAATTAAAGGTAAAAGAGTGAAGAATAAGAAAAAAAACCACACAAATGTTAATTTGATTATGTTATTGAAATATGTGTTTCGAAAGCATGTTGATCTTTTTGAAATTATAAAATAAAATAAAAATATTTCTACATACCACAGTGATAAAAAAAATCTGAAGGAATAATTCCAATCACTGAATCAGCTTCACACACCAGAAAGAAAATTTATTTAGGATCAAAATACACTTTACAGTTTAAAATTATATTGATTATTAGCAGAGTTTGACACACTGTCGATTGTGCCCATCACATATTCTTAGTAAAATGCACAAAAAACACTCTAAAAACGAATCAATTTGAAGAAACCACGCGCGTGTCGATCGGGAACGAAAGTAGGAAGAGTTATCTCTCTTTGGTTAAAATAAAACTTGGATTGGACTGCGCAAAAAAACGGAACGAAACGGAATACTGAAATCGACGATATATTGTCGATTGGCACAAACATGGCGGCTCAGATCAACGATATATCGTCGATTGGCAGGGAAAGAGTTAAAACTGAAGTGCTGAACTGATGAATCTTTCCATTTTCTTTTTTTTCACAGCGGATGAAAAGGCAGAGCTGTTTGGGAAGAAGGAAGTGCCAGCTGAAGGCGAACCAGCTTCAAAGGTCAACGAACAAAAACATTATTTATAGCGTTTTCCATATGAATAGCATTAAACAATGTTGTGATTTTCTCACAATGATCATAATTACTATAGATATATGTGTAGGTGTAGCTATTGTTGCTGTAATGTATGTGTGTGTGCAGTGGGATGTGTGCGTACATGTGTGTATTTTAAAAGCGTAAATCATTTCCACTCAAACAAAAACAACTTGAATTATTATACTTGCCATTTTGTTGTTTTTTTGTAAATGTTTTTAAAATTTCATTTCATTGTATTATTATTTGTATTTTTATTATTTTTTTTAATTTTTTTTTATTTTAATGTATTTTGTTTTGTTTTGTTTCATTTTATTGGATTTGATTTTTTTTTTCCAGGCTTCTAAGCTGTCCCAGCTGATAGAGGATATGAAGAAACATGGAATCAATCCATTCCAAGAATACGCAAAGTATGATGGCAAGGTGAGACTGACAAATATATCATTTTTAATTATTTCTACAGCAAAATCTTTTTATTAATATTATTTGTATTTTTAAACATTTATATGTATAATTTAAAGAAAAAAAATTATCTTTAAAAAAAACTTGTTTTGTTGTTGCTTGAACACAGTCAAGTGTTGGGTCCACGAAAAAGATCGACATTTTCCTGACCATGGCGTCGCCCTCGGAGCGTCCCTATCCCATGACAGTGGTTGTCATAGCGACGGCCAAGGTGCAGGACCTGATTGGTCTCATCTGTTGGCAGTACACTTGTGAAGGGAGAGAACCCAAGCTAAAGTGAGTTTTTCTCTTATGTTCAGTTGGAAAATTGATCGGTTGCTTAACGCTCTAGCGTTTATGATGTGTATAGCTGCCCATTTCACTCTGTTTGTTTGGAAATGGACCCTAGTTGTTGACAAACCATCAAAGGCAGCCAAATACATGTTGTGCTAAGAGTAAAGTCTTGATGGTTGTGATAATTGCAAACTACTAGGGACTGGTTCCCGATAGAACAGTTTAGGCCTATAGTCCTTTGTGAACAGACTACCAAAACCTGTGGAGAGTGAAACACTAGTAATTAGTAATCGAAAGAGGACGACAGTAGTGGATCTCATATCACTATGAAATTAAAGATGGGAGAGGAAAAGGGGAGGGGGGGAGAGAGAGAGAGGTAAGTGGGAGAGGAGTTCTTTCAAGATCCAGCATATGCAGGGATCAGTTTACTAGCGCGCCCTGCGCCATTGACGCATAAAAATTAAAAATGACCCATCGACAATTCTTGCCAAGGGCTGAATGGCGCTTCGATTTTTGGTACCAGTGCGCCACCACAATAACAGTGCACTGTATTGGAGGCGACAAACCTGCTTTTGCTAAGGCAAGTTCAGCGATTGGCTATGAGGGCCCGGATGTTGATCTTTCAGACAATAAGAAGTGTTGTACGATTCTTCCAAATCAGAATTTGCTATCGTGTGCGCGTATGTTGTGTCCGTGCAAGGAGAATTTTTGTGTTTTTCTTTGTGCCGCTTTGAAAATGCCCCCCCTATCCCACCCACCCACCCCCCCCCTTCAAAAATAAAACAAAAACAAAAAAAACTAAACTTGAGGTAGGACAGTCTAGACTGTCGTTTGCTGCTGTTAAACCACAGTCTCCAACGTGTTCAGAACACGGCCGCCAGGATTGTCACCCGCAGCAAGAAGACCGACCATATCACTCCGGTTCTCCGACAACTTCATTGGCTACCAGTCAAGAAGAGAATTGACCACAAAGTCCTCTCCTTGTGCTACAAGTGTGTCCATGACCCCACCTCTCCCCGGTACTTGAGAGACATTGTCCCTACCCACAAACCCTCAAGGTGCCTTCGCTCCTCTTCCCAGTTTATGTTGTCCGTTCCAAGTGTAGATGGTCACAGGAAGAGGCGCTTGGGTCACCGCTCCTTCTCCCACTGTGGCCCAGCATTGTGGAACACTCTCCCCCAGGACTTGAGAGTCGTAGAGACACTGGATTCTTTCAAGAGGCGTCTGAAGACGTATCTTTTCTGACTATTTTTGAGTGTATACATAGAAAAGGTCTTTCTTTTTTTTTCTTCACCCTTTTTCCCCAACGCCCTGCACCCTGAGCATGCTGCCAGCATGGATATGTGCGCCATACAAGTGGACATCATCATCATCATACTGCCGCTAATCCTACGCAAGATGATTGTGTGAGCCCCGAGTCAAGTCAAAATACTGATCCCTGTTCTGGTTAGTGTTTTGTTGGTAAACATGCTTCACAACACATGCACACTCACAATAATTTATTTTGTTTTAATTTCTGTAATAATATCTCCAGGTTATCTTTTACATGTACGTAAATTATTGCTGAAATCATGGCCCATTGAAATTTCATCTGAGGGGCCCAATAGCCCATAGCTTTTTTGTGTCGGGCTTAACCCTGATATGTGTACCATTGCTTGCTGAAATGAAGTAAAAACAAGTGAATTCCAATTTCTCTTTCTTCCTTCTTTCTTCTTTTTCTTCTTCTTTTTGTGTTTGCTGTTAAGATGGACACTAATTGCAATTTTGTGTTCTGTGCATCACTGTGAACCATGAACTGGTTTGTATGTTGTGCAGGCATGGTGTCAGCCACTACTGCTTGCACATCGCGGAGGATGACGGGGAGGTGGATGGCGACTTCCCCAGCCTGGACAACCGAGAACCAGTGTCCAAGTTTGGCTTCGGCAAGCTGGCCCTGATGGAGTGTACGCCCATCCCTGTGCATAGATCATCCTTTGTCGTCACAATGTAAGTCCCTTTCATAGGTCCTTTTTATGTCTTGAGAGGATGGTGATAGCGCTATTTATGTGGATGGCAGCAGTAGTGTTGGAAAGCAATATCTAGTCTGGTTTTGTCAGGCTTGCCTTCCCTTTGTCTTCTTTTTCTTCTTGGGTTGAGCAGCCACAACCAGCATGTTGATTCATTTGCCGCTGTAGGGTGTTACCTTGATAGAGTGTGCACTCGCCGCAGTGCAAAGATCGGATTAATTGTCATACGTCTATACTGTATGGACGTCTTAGCTGTCTATCTGTTTTTATATCCATGTTCTGTAACCGATGCTTTGAATTTTTCTTAGGGTTAAACTTAAGACTTTTCCGAGTTAGTGTGTAGAAACAGCTTGCATACATACTCTAGCTTAGCTGAGCCGTTTTGTTGTTGTTGTTGTTCAAATTTTTGCTGCAAGCTGCAACAATCATGTTAATGAATACATAAGACTAAATGAAAGGTTCTCACAAAAAACTTCTTGTGTAAGTTGGACATAATTCTTTCCTAGGAAAGAGGTTCATTATGAAACCCTGGCTGATCATGTACACAATGGAACTGTAATAATGGGAAACCTTATTTGGCAAAACTTGAGTTATAATTCCTTGTTCTCCATAATTGTTTAGATTTTGCAGGCACGCGACCAGCCATGTGGGTCTATGTCATTGACGCTTGTAGGTTCAATATTTTTATATTATGTCGTTTTCAGTAATGTGCCAGATAGAGGGTTCAACAAGTTCCAAGTGGAAACACTCAACATTCAAATGCGGGACATTTTAGACAAGGTTCTCAAGAGACGCAAGATCAGAACTAGACCTGGTTAGTGACGGGTTTTATTTTTTATTTGTGTTGTATGATGCCTAATTATATGACACATAATTATAGTAAATCATAAATGTTATACCAGGCATTAGTTGTGCTCCATACAACATGGATCAAGTTTGACAGTATTCTTTGATTTTAGAGTTCTAACTCACTCGGTTTCAGTGGCAGTGAAACCAAAATATTTCCTGGCTTGGGAGTGTTTTGTGTCCATTAGCTGTTCTCCTCCCTGCAGTTTTGTGCTAGTAGATCTCTAGCTGTTGCTCTGATACTGCGAGCAAAGCTGTGTCAAAACACATAACAGATTGCCAAGTAACAGAAACAACGCAAATGGAAATTCTAATGGTTGCAAGGTACAATCAAAATGTAAGCAAACTGCAGGCATAGAGACGGGGATTCAGGATGAATCTCTTGATTTTTTACGAACGATTGCATCAAAATTTGCCTTTTGACTGCACAAACACATTTAGTATTAAAATAAAACAAAGTTTTAAAGAATATGGCAAAAATACAATATAATACTCAGTAAAGCGTTACTCTGTAAAGGATACCATGCAAGAGTCAAGTTAGCAGTTTCTATAGGCTGAATGTCAGAGATCTACCAAGCATAGACTGGGTATTGGCCTAGGTACTCGGCAGCCTCAGACACTGAGATTGGGGTCAAGGTCACTTTCTGCCTGTAAATCTATAATCTTACTAGCAAGCCCGACGGATGCAAAAGGTCTCTTTTGCGTGCCTGCGTATTGGAAAGTTTGACTCTAATGACCCAAAACTTTCCAAAGATAAGGATGAAGAATGCATAAAACGCACAAATGTTTGCTGTAAGTGCAACTACCCCTGCCAAAGATTACAGTACCAAAATACAGTAAATGTGTTTTGTGTTGATCAGTATATCACTATTTGCGGGTACTGTATAGTGTACATAATGACCAGTATTTACCTTGTCTGCTATGAACACTGTGTATGTGTGTTTAATCAGGTCTAGAGTATAACCTTGAGAAGCAGAGTGAACCTGGTGTAGCAGTGGATCTGGATTCCTTGCTGGCTCACATGGATACCATGGAGTTCTGTCTTCTTAGGAAGAACTGTAAGGGTTTGTTTTTATATATCTTATTGAATTTGTTTATTACATTTTATATTTTGTGGCTCACCCCGAGCTGGTGTGGTATGTAGCCAATGCTCAGTTCGTGTGTCCAACATTGTTTCTCATCAAGCCAATCTTTTGTATGTAGTAGCAGGTAGAGGCTATTTTAATTGTAAGTCTTGCGGCCTATTCCACATCTCTTCTTTCAACACTTTAGTGCTCGGGTCACTTAGCACCACTCTGACCCAACATGACCTGTGATCGTCATATTCCCTAAACTTATCTATACATCTTGAGTTTCTATCCGGAAGGTTCTTGAACGACTTGACATTCCCAGCGAATGTTATGCTAACTGGAAGAGCATTGCAGTTCTCCACGACTTTATTTGCTTATGAGTACTTTCAAATAGTTGCTTGACTATAGTTCACCATCAACTTAGCCTGCTGGTTTCGAGTTTTGAATGTGCATATGTCCGTGTGGAGCAGTTTTTTTTTGTTTGTTTCATCTGTCTTGTATATTTTTGGTCATAATATCTTCTCAAAACGCACTTCCATTTCTGGTGTATTATGGTGTGGAACAAATACAACTGTATAGCATCTCCTCAAGTCCTGTGTATTCTCGAAGGCCTAAAGTATGTGAATGAATGTACATGATATGTGTGTGAGTGAGCATACGAACTGATATAGAACTATGTCAACCTTTATATGAGAGGGGAGGAGTGAGATGACCGATGATCACAATAGGAGACGCATGATGAGACATAAAGTCATTTTGTAACACCTTATTTGAGGTTGTTACACGTCAGAGGTCGATTACGTCTCCATACTTGAATCTTGTGTAACTTGAATTCATTATCAACACAACCCGTTCACTCAGCAACAAGGCAGGAGTCCTCGTTATGAGATTTTCCAACTTTATTCCACAAACAGCATCAACAACGGCATACAAGCTCTTTCCAAAAACACACTACTTTACAAGCAGACAGCGTGCTATTTATATAGAGTCTATCAACAATTAGAAACACGCGGAACGTTCCAGAAGGACATAATCAGCCAGTACAAATAAAACTCAATACCGGAGTTACGCAACCCCTTACATCATAGTACTTTCTATACTCATTTAGAAGATTTGAACAATTAATCACAATATTGTGAACAACAGAAACAAATAGACATTACATAAGGACCCTACAGAGACGGCACAGATCAAAGAAAAGTAAAGGCCATTATCGCACACCTTATGCATGAATACAATAGCACCTGAAATCAAAGAGAGCCTCTCAATCATAACAGGTCAAACAGATGTGTTGTATTGTATTGTACTATATTGTATTATTTTGTATTGCATTATCTTGGAACATCATAAGTACAAACAATACAATTAATATGTTTTGTTGTGTTGCCAACCAGACATTTCCACATGAAGATGTTTCTTTTCCTGAGGGCTTCATTCATTCCGGCATCTTATAATGCTTTGGAAAACAGGCCCTGCATTTTCAGCAAGCCCAGAAGCTTCTGATACACTGAGGAGCTGAGAGCACAGCCAAAGGGTCATCTGTATCTATGGCACACATGGTCATCTGTATCCATGGCACACATCAGCAAATACAAACCATTGGCAGCAGAGAACGGGAGATAGATCTTGCTTCTCATTCCTCAGAGAATAGCATCTAATAAAGATTATATCCAAAATGCTTTCAATAGTCTCCAGCCCTTTCACTTCAGACAAGGCACTCCTATTGGTGTTCTGCACAAACTACCAGAGATATTTTCTGAACAGCTTATTTGTTTTTTTGGATTGTGTTTGTGTCGGTGTGCAGGCATACGACCCAAAGAGGTTCCGGAAGGGGGTGCCGCCCTAAAATCAACACTGTCCAACGTTGCAGACACACTGACCAGTCACCAGTACAAGTCCTTCAACGTCCTGATGGTGCACAAGATGCGTGCCAACACGGAAGTGCAGCTAGGTACATCTTGCGGGATGATGTTGATTGGTGATTGATTGATTGATTGATTGATGATAATGATGGTGGTGATGGTGATGATGATTTGGGTAAATGGTGCACAAAATGGGCGCCAGCATCGCCGTGCGACCAAGTCATTCATCTTGCAGATAATTCCACACCAGCTCAATTCCTATGTGAACAGCACTGTTTAGTGACTCCACATTTTGCTTGCTGATGGCTATTTATAGCTTGCCTGCACCCTTCATTTCCAGTGAAAGGAAGCATCGGCGAAGCTATTTATAGCTAGCCTGGCTGACAAAACCTCAAAATCTAAAAAGCTTTGGTTGAGTCGCTGTGATTCTGGTTATGGTCGTACTGACGAGGAGGAGGTTAATGGTGACGATTTGAATTGCTGTGCTTTGGCTGCTGATAATATTGATGATAGTGCTGTACTGTATCAGAACAGGGCCTGCAGTGTGGTAATGATAATATCGCTTGCCACAGTTGCCTCTGTTTTCCTATAACTGTATAAAATCTATATCTATGAATTACGTGTCACTGAAGTTAACAGTCTGATGTGTTGTACTTTTGTAAATTTACAATGAAATATTAATAAACATAAAATAACAAAAGTAATTTAATGAGATTACCGTAGTTGGGTCCTTTGATTCATGGCAGGCATCAGCGGAGAGAAGGTGGAGATTGATCCCCGGCAGGTTCGCGGCACGTTCCGTCTAATACGACAGAAGCCTGTCACACACGAAGCTGACAGCATCGCCGACTGCCACATTATGGAGAAAAAGCCCAATGGTATGCTCAGCCAATTTCTTCTCTCCTCTCCAATATTTGAGATTTTATAGAGACACAGTGACTGTGTACAATTATAATAGGTCTAGGGATATGCAAAACGAACTATTGATGTTTGTTATTGCTCTGATTACATGTCTACTGTGGCCCATGGTATTTGGAGCATGGACCCATTGGATTTGTCATTTTTAGTGTGAAAAGTGTGGTGTGAGGAGCTTGAGGGATCTATTTAAACTTCTAGTTATCAGTTCCCTCTGAATACTGCAGAGCTGTAGTGTGCGTTTTACTGCAATTAGTGTTTTGAATTGTGGAGATAACAAAGTATTCTTATCGGTTCTTGCCCGTTGTTTGCTGTGCAGGCCGTTCTGTGTTCCGCTTGATCTACTTCACAGATGAGCACACTTACAAACATCATGACTTTGAAGCAGAGACGCTGGTTGCCATGGAGATTGAGCAAAAACTGAAAAACATTTTGGAGCTCAGGCTCAGCGCCGTGAGGAAAGATTTCATCTCCGACCAAGATCGCAAAAAGAAACGAGAGTCGCTGAAGTTTTCTTTGTTACACTGACAAAGAGTGTTACAATTAAGTTTGTTGGAGAGAGTGAGCATCTTTGTTGTTAGTGTGTCATGTGTGTTAGCGTGAACTTTTACAGAGGAAAGTGTAACATAATGTCTGTGTGTATGTATTTCTGTGGTTGTGTGTAATGTGCGTGTCAATCCAAGTTTAATATATGTTTAATATAATGTGCGTGTGTGTGCGTGTTAATAATAATATTACCATGAATTTATATAGCGCAGTTTCCCAAACTATGCTCAGGCTCACTGCCCTTTACAACTAAAACATACTTTAAGAACAATCCTGTAAAAATCAAACTTAAAAATGGAATAATAAACAATGATGCAAGGAACATTATATTATACAAAAGTTATTTGATATATATATAA
Organism: Oncomelania hupensis; assembly: GCA_036898135.1. Taxonomy (NCBI): domain Eukaryota; kingdom Metazoa; phylum Mollusca; class Gastropoda; order Littorinimorpha; family Pomatiopsidae; genus Oncomelania; species Oncomelania hupensis. The sequence goes on from CM072527.1 coordinate 1,571,603, forward strand.
ATCTTATATGAAAGTGGTCGAGTTAGAATGGCTGAGCGCGCATTCTTCATGCAACAAAAGATTAATAAAGCGAAACTCCAACTAAATGCGATTAATATGTCTCTAATTCATTCAGGCATTGATGGCACATGTCGGACTTCAGTCAAGACGGTCAGAACAATAATGAGCAATGCTGGATGAGAAAGTGAAACACGATCGGAGTAATATTGGGGAGGCAAAAGGTTTGTGTAGAAGTAGAACACAAATGATATAGGTGTCTGACCTCAAGAGGTGCTATTGACAGTTATAAACAGCATCATGGATATATTCACCATTATTAGATGCTGGCCTCCTTGTTCGAACAGATGTGTTTTGAGTGCTCCTTTGAAAGCTTGAGTGGTTTTGAAATAGTCTGGATATGTGCAGGTAAAATGATCCATAGTTTCGGGGCGGGGTAAACAAATGGTCTCTCTCCGTAGGATTTCGTGCGCATTCTAAGGATGCACAGAGTGCGCGAGTCAGCAGAGGAACGCAACTGGCAGGAAGGATTATAGACCAATAGTAGTTGAGATATGAAGGGCAAGAATCAGAGAAGTTAGTTAGTCACTGTTGATAAGGTACTGTTGACTGCAAAGTGCCGAATCAGGAGCACAATTTCGTTGAAAGAGTGAGTTAGTTATTCATTGTTTATAGGGTCTGCAACAAGCCAAATCAGGACCCCAACTTGGTTGAAAGAGCACTCAGCCCTAAGATTTGGTGAAACAACCCTAGTAGTAGTTGTGAGGAAAGAACAGATAATTTATAGTCAATCCAGACTTGTACTGGAAGGCAGGGTAGTTCATGGAGTAGTGGCATGATGTGATCTTGCTTTTTAACCCTAAAGGACCAGTCTTGTTTCTGTGGTACCATGTTATGTTGGTATGTAAGATCGTACAATGTTTTGTGTGATAACCAATGCACAGTGTGTGTATGGTCTATTATGAAAGGCCTTGACAGGCATGCCTACCCTCAATTTGAAGTTTCCGTATTAGCTTTTTCAAATTTCAGTATTACTATTACGATTTCCGTATTTACTTTTACTACCTATTGTTTTTGCACTCATCCTTTTTGATATTATGCGAGGAATCCTGTGATAGATTGATTTGCTGCCACAATTATCTTTTTCTTCTCCAATGCCTCGTAATTCTTGATATGCTGTGGGCCTTCCGCGTGCCGCTTGATGTCATTCATATCACCGGCAGAGATGCCACACTGGTTGGCGCAAATCATACTTTTGAGTCGGTGCTGCCGCGAATAACGAAAGGACACTTTTCCGAATACGAGGCAAGAAATGTCTGCCCCTTGTGGCGGTTTCTTTGAAGATTCAGATTCACAATCACTTTGCTTAGCCATTTGTTTGGACACCATGTTTTAAATTCTGTCGCATGAGCACTGATCTTCACTGCGACTGTGCAAAAACTGGTTCAGCAAACTTCGGTGCCTCTACCGGAAACTTCGATGCTACGTGTCTCTACTGCGACTGCGCATTGCGGGATTTAACCGGGTTCAGCTGTCTTCGGAAAAAGGTCACGTGGTGCTCTACCACAGGCCAACCGATATTTTTTCCAAATGTTGTTTTTATGTATTTCCGGATCGTGAAACAAGTATCCATATTTTCCGTAGCGCTTGCAGAGTTTTTCAAATTTCCGGAAAAAATACGAAATTTCCTTCTGGGTAGGCATGCCTGTCTTGAGGAACGGTGCTGTATAATTGTACTTCATTATCATCATTTATATCAACATCACAATTCTCCTCATCATCGTCATTGACATCAACAACAGCATCATCAGCTGCACCGTTAAAATCATCACGATCACTGCCACCATCACCACCACTATCATTATTTATGTATGTAAATTCAACCGTTGGATGTTGCTTACAGCATGTTGAAGTCAAGTGTTCTGAGAAATATAATAAGTGCACAAATGTCAGTTGTTAGTAACTTTGTAAAACATGGAGTCCTGACAAAAATATTGAATTGTACAATTGTGTATAGTAATTTATAACGTAATACATAAATGGGATAAAAACCTGTGGTGCATACACGGAGAGGGAAAGAGAACATGTGCTGAGAGTGTGTGTGAAGGTGTGTTTATAGTGTGTGTGTGTGTGAAGGTGTGTTTATAGTGAGAGTGTGTGTGAAGGTGTGTTTATAGTGAGAGTGTGTGTGAAGGTGTGTTTATAGTGAGAGTGTGTGTGAAGGTGTGTTTATAGTGTGTGTGTGTGTGAAGGTGTGTTTATAGTGAGAGTGTGTGTGAAGGTGTGTTTATAGTGAGAGTGTGTGTGAAGGTGTGTTTATAGTGTGGGTGTGTGTGAAGGTGTGTTTATAGTGAGAGTGTGTGTGAAGGTGTGTTTATAGTGAGAGTGTGTGTGAAGGTGTGTTTATAGTGAGAGTGTGTGTGAAGGTGTGTTTATAGTGTGGGTGTGTGTGAAGGTGTGTTTATAGTGAGAGTGTGTGTGAAGGTGTGTTTATATTGAGAGTGTGTCTGTGTGTGTGTGCCACAGTGTAATTGTATGTGAGATAGAATATTGTAAGCAGAAGAAAATCTGGAATATGACTGTACTACAAGGTGGCCATATATTTGTGAAGGGATTAAGTATTGATTTGTATGAGATTACGTATGCCAGCATCTGTATTTGGAGAATAAAACAGTAAATTAATATTCCTCATCTTGCTATTGTTTCTAAAGGTTGACATAGGTTCAACTAGATTAGCTATCATCAAGCAAGACTTTCATTGTTGGAAGAGAAAGGCAGAGGACAGAATTTCAAATCACTCAAGTCATTTTTATTCTTCATCCTCAGATATTTGTATAAAACACTTCATCTTAATAACAGTGATTGAATGCATTAAACTATGACCCTACCCACCCACCCCCCCAAAAAAAAGTTAAATTCTTTCACCAACATTCCACATACAACAAAAACACAAGAAAACAAAATTATTTTATTTTTTTAATTTTATTTATATAGTTTTTTTGCATTAAAAACCAAAAATTGCTTTGTTTATTGGAATCTATCACATTAGTAGATTTAATATTCTACAAGCAATGAACACAGTGTCATTATTACAACAGGAAACACAACTTTGATTTATGTACTACAGCTCTTCACACTCCCAGACAAACTCGTTACAAAACACTCGACTCTTAACCCACAGGGTTAGTCTTGACTTCACATTACACACAGTTCACACACACAAACATTTTTGTAGAAACGACGTTGTGATGACTGTTGTGAAAAAAACATACATTATTTTGACACACTTTCCATTTATTTCACATTTTTAATTTTTTGAAGCTATCCCTAGCCCTAACCCTAACCCAAACCCTTAACCTAATCCTAAAACAGCTGTAACTCTACGGAGCACTATTTTAACATCAAAATAACGGGGCCGTCAAAAAAAGTCAAAAGAAACCATGTAGAGTTTCATGTGTGTGTCAGAGTAACGTCATTTACATTACATTACATTACATTATTATTGCTTTAGGTCCAGCGGACTCTTCCGAGCCAAATCAGGACCGGACAACCCCCGATCCGCATAAAAGATCTGCTGAAACAACCCTAGTGGTAAAACCGAAAGCTCTCCACCAGCCAGTCACTTTACAATAAAGACATCCCACGCAGGGGACGGCTGAGGCTTCACCCCAACTTATCGAACCCCCGTTTACAAAAACAAAATAGAATACAAACATCATTATAAATTATCAACAAAACACATACATATAAAATGCCTACATTGCTAAATAATAACATCATAGGAAGCCCTAGTGACCACCTGGCAGAAAGCGTCCAATATTCCCAAGCTGATCCAACAGACCTCATACACAAACAAGGAGTCTTGTCCCGGAAGAGTTTTCAAGAAAAAAGATAGGAGACTGGTCTAGCGAAGAAGACGATAGTATAGCAGATTGATAGAAAAGAGCAGGAATGAGAAAGAGCAAATGAGAAAGACAGCGACAGTGGGAATTTAAAGCACTAAATTTCCAGAAAGTGGGGATACTATTTATACTGAAACCCCCGGCACCCCCACGGGGGTCACCAACACAGTTATTAGAGTTATTACAGTCTTTACTTCACATTACAGTACACAACACGTACATACCAACACAATACTACAAATAGTTCATTTATAATTTAATTATTGCTATTGCACTTAGCTTACTTAGTAATAGTCGAAGACCATTTTGTGAAGAAAAAAAAAAGGTAATGTGTACACAATTTTGACGAAATACATACATTTATTTCATCCACTTGAAATGTTTTGATACCGAGGCAAGGTGTAACTCGGATGGCATTTGCACACAGCCAATTATTCTCTCTGACAACGATTGACTGACTGACACGCATGCATGTACTAGCACTGGATCATATCTCACAGCACACACTTTGCACAGGTACACATTCACTCAACTCCACTGCATTCCCTTACCACAAGCCCAGCAGAACACAGCTTCAGCCATAGTATAAACTAGAAGGGCAAAGCCCATATGACTCGCATGCTCCTTATGGAACTCACAATATTTCACATGAAAATGAGTGCCCAGAAAAAATAAAATGAAATGGTGGCATTAAAATGCAAAGTAATACAATACAGTGTAACCCCTCTTTTAAAACTTCCAAAAAACATGGAAAATTCAGTCTTAAAAGAGGGGAGGGTGTGTGTGTGTGTGTGTCTTCAAACAGGAATGGCGTTTGGACTGCCTTTTGTTCACTAACACTCAAAATGCACAAAACCCAATATATAGCATTCCAAAATTCTTTACACTTATTACAAAACTAATCAATTAATGGTTTCAAATGCACTAAAATGTTGTTTTTTTACTGTATACAAAACACACAAAGCAATATTAAAAAAAAAACTGGAGAAAACACAACTGAATTTTGAATAATCTTTCAAGCATGGTGTTAAATGAAAACTGCCTTTCTAAGCTCATGTGAGTTTAAAAAAGAAAGATTGTCCCCTGGGGAAGACAACTTTTAGATGTTAAAACTATGCCGAATTTCTCACTGAAAACTGGACTGGTATTCTGCAGCCTCTGGAAGGTTGTTAGCAAAAGAATATCTTGCCAATTGATGTGCATATTCAGTTATGCAGTCTTGCTGTCAATGATCAGAGAGGAAAGAGCTAACGCTGTGCGTTCTCTTTTTCCTAGCTGAATATCAACGTGCTCTGCATCCGCCATTTTGAAAAGGACATTTTTGTATGAAATCTCTCACGAGATTTGACGAAAACGATTTCCTGTCTTCTGCATGTGGCTTTCTTAACATCTTGCGATCTTTTTTGAATGACCACAAGCTCAGTACTTTGAGGTAATGTTTGCTGACAAGTCATAAAAAGGCATAAAACCTGGGTCCTAAGTCATGTTTGAGGGATGGTCGTAAATGAAAAGAAAAGTAAAGGATGAAAACGATCCGTCAGTGAAAATGTGATCCAACAGAGGGGGAGTCGTAAGCAAGAGGGACCAATTTCAGAGATTCCACTGTACTGACTTTGATCTTTCTATGCTCTTGACCTTGAGATGACTTCGACCTCCAGCTCCAAAAACACACATGTACCATCAAATAAACTACAGCAAAATTTGTATTATGCCCAAAAAACAGGGACATTGGGATGACCAGACCTTGACCTTCAGTGACCTTGATCTTGGGATGAACAATCCTCACGTGATCTCTCATGCATGGCTGATCAAATAACCCAACGATGTTGCATACAATTGGTGAAATAAACACAGCGATTCCACTGTATGATAAACTATGTTTTGTATGTTTTTGCAAGGCCTAAAATGACCTTGACTTTCAAGATCAATGCAAAAAACAGAACATATATAAAAGATCAATCTATCATCTCTAAATACAACTAGTTTGGACTTTATATCTCTCATAGTTTAGGATCAAAGTACCTCTACAAACTGACTTTGGACAGCTCCAGTGACCTTGAACTTGGACTGAGGTTGACCAAATTAGCATTGTTCATGTGTCTCGTTGATATCTATCATGTATCAAAAAATCATAAGTCTAATATTAATAAACTAGAAAAAAGTGAAATATTGTTTAAAATTGTCATTTTTTAAACTAACATTTGATGACCCCATGATCTTGACCTTTAAGTGAAGTCATTCATTCACTCATCATTTAAGAGGTATTATGTGTATACACCATCTTACCAAGTTTGGTTTTATAATTGAGGACTTTGCCACTTTAAAGTTTTTGCACAGATAGACGGACCTTTTTTTCATTATCATTTTAGACTATTTAGGACTCGGCTCACACAGATTTGCAAAATTCTGGAAAATCTTTTATTTATTTTTGTTGCTGTTTGGGTGGGTGGGGGGTGGGTGTTGGGTGGGTGGGGAAGGGAGGGAGTGAGTACATACACTCACATTGCTATGCATGTAAGTCAAAAAGCTTGACACTAAATCATGGATGCATGTGTGGTCTTAAAAGGTCTAGCCTGAACTTTTATATATATATATAATTATACTACTATCCACTTTCTGTTCCTACACTCAGCCTCAGCCCATTTTTCTTCCCGCACTGTGTCTGCTGGAACGCTTATACACAATTTTAATAAAAGGAATTGAGGGAATCCAGCAAGGTCACATGCATCCATTCAATACTCATTCACTCGCATCACCACAATTTTAGCACAACACAGTTGGCTTTCAGCTAAACAAAACGCTCGACAATAAACGCAAAACAACACTAACATTGTCTCTCTCAACACTGCACGACCCATGTCACATATCAATGCTTTCTTGTGTCAACCCTCCATTATGTACAAGCCACAAAGTCACTCTCGGCACACACTCTTTTGGCATAATAAAAAGCCATTTTGTGATCAATGAACTAAGTAGCAAATTTACTATCGTTTATTTGATCAATAACTGTACAGGCACGTTTAAGAGATCAGAGCAATACATATATTATTTCTCTTCTATGTACACGCCCACAACTATAGGTAAAGGCAACAAATATAGCACCAGATTTTCCCTCCAATAACAAACGCCTTGCTTCCAGAACTTGCGCATAGCACAAGTCGAACAGATAAATCGTTAACAACAACAGATAAATTGTTAACAACAACAATATTAATAATAATAATAAATAATATTAAATACAATAATAATAATAATAACAACAATAATATAGCAGCAACTACAACAATAATAATAACAAAAACAAAACAAAAGATTAAACAAACCAAGACCATATAATAATAATAAGGGTATTTATATATCACTTTATCCTAATGATATATCACTTTATCCTAATGATATATCACTTTATCCTAATGATATATCACTTCAAAGCTCAGTTTTGTAGTTATCTCTACATAATACAGAAAAATGCTACATTTGTTACCAAAAAACAAAGAAGTCCTATCCTACCTATCTTTTCCCATAACTCGAAAGTCACTGGTGCACCACGGATGATCGTTTAACCAGCGTACTCCATCTTTCTTTGTCCTCAGCAACAAGTATCAACACGAATTGTGATGTTACAAAATGATGCAAAAAAATCAAAAATGTCTAAACTGATGTTAGTAAAAAGTATATTCCTAAGAACTATGCATAATACCATTCCTTAGAATTTGCATTATCCATTCCTTAGATTGTACTTTGACCATGCCTGAGAACGTCCTATATCCATTTCTTATAATTATTTTGTTGTATCCATACCTTAGAATTTGCTTTGTTTAGACTGTGCTTTCTCCATTCCTTAGAATGTGCTATGTCTAAAACAAATAAACAATAATAATAATAGGATGCTAGCACCAGCTTTTTCTTCCATCGACCTTAAGTGCAGCAATCTGAAAAGATGGCTATTACAGAAGTCAATATAGAAATACAGTTTTATTTGTGTAAATTTTAGATTGACTGCATCGGATACCGTTATTGGAGGGAGGGTGGAAACCAGTCATCTGAGCTACCAGGATTCAAAGATGCTAAGGACCATATACATGTACAACAAGATTAAGAGGCTCAAGATCCATCGCTAACACATTTGCATGCACACAACACACAGCCACACACAATGTCTCTCACTGTTGCAAAACAGCACGATCACTGCTACTGCAAAGAGCCTGAGGAAGGCATATCACTAGCAGCACGCTGGGATGTTGTAGATACTGAGCAACAAGGCTTCATTCAATTTCATCTCTTCTCTTTCTCTCTTACTATTACACAAACACTTTCTGGCAAGGTTAGAACTAAGGATGGCATATGCCCAGTAGAATTCTTGGATGTTGCAGTTCCTGCACAACAAGTCACAAGGCTTCAAGTTCATCTATCCTCTTTCTCTTTCGGTCTCTTACACACAAACGTACACTGCAATCTAGCACTAGTGCCAAAACTCTGTATGGTATGCTCATTAATCACCAGGAGAATTCTTTGATGTTGCACATACTTTGTAACAATGTCAAAAGACTTCAAGTTCTCCCCCCACCCCCCACCCCTCTCTCTCTCTCTCTCTCTCTCTCTCTCTCTCTCTCTCTTATATACATTATAAAAATACACTCTCTTTATCTCGCAATCTAGTGCTGGTACTGTTAAGAGTCTGAGGACGGCATATCAACATTGGCGTTGGGCAGAGAGTCTGAGACTGTCATTGCACTGCGCATCGTGCTGAGAGGGTCCGAAACGTAACCTGCAATGCAGCTTATCATGATCAACAGTTATTTTCAGCAAGAAGAAAAAGATTAAATGCTTCAAGAAAACAACTCGGTTTAAACATTTCATTTCATTTATATAGCACACAATATGGCAATGGAATTTCTAAGTATCGATCCAAAAACTACTATACTAGAAACACAATGATGGATAACACAAAATTTAAATATCATCATTGTTATCATCCTCATCATCATCATCACAATATGATGATGATGAAGATCTATAGTTGCTACCCAACCATTGCACTACAAGCCACCTAAAGGTTGCGAGATTGTGATATCCCACTATTACAAAACAGAATTATTTTCCGACAACGGCCTGATCCTCTCGTCAACAACGTTATTGTTGCTGTCATATCACTTTAATGAAGTTTACACAATACCATTGTTGGGGAAAAAAAATTGAAATGAAAGTCTGGGAATTTCAGTTCAGCATACTGACCATTTTTATCCAGGTGGGGGAAAGGCATTCTTCGTGGTCGTACGTCCTCCGTAGCAGCTGAGGGACCTGCACTGCTGTAAAAAAGAAACAAAATTAAATTTGTTCACATAAAGTAGAGTTTCAAATCTGCAATCCACATAAAGCAATGTTACCAGGTACCCCACATTTTAATATTCAATACAGAGAAAGTTCAAAGATTCGTTCACCACCAAAATGAAAACTCCTTGAGGTTTGCGTCAAGGAAAGAATTGGTATTAAAAACTGCCAATGGGGAGCAAAAAGGGGGAGAGCATATTAACAGAAGTACCTGTTTCTGGAGGCCTCCATCTCCCAGTGGTTTCTCAAGGCTGACACGTGACCCACCAGTGGAGGGGTCGTCCGACCTTCCCCTTCTCCCTCTCCTCCTGTCACCATGGGCAGGGCAGTGGGAAAGAAGGAAAGGGCTGGGGAGGCGTTCATATCGGACAGCATGGCCACAGCCTGGGACTGACGGCACTCTTCCAAGATTGGGATGATTTCCCGAAACTCTGGTCGCAGCTGGGAAGCAAAGTGACAAAAAGTACTGTTTTTTAACTAACAAAAAATAACAGTAAAATAAAATGTAAAATGAGAAAATAATGAAAAATATAAATTGACTGTCAAGCAAAACTAAATAAAATACAGAGTTAAAAAAAGTGGAACATAAATAATTGAACAGTTGTGTGTAAACAGCATACTCCTTTCTGTTTAGGAGTATAAACCAAGGTCTAGTCTGTGCTCGCACGCATTCCATCACACAGACTTCAAAGATCGGGAAGCTCATGTCCTAGAGGGACAAGTGCCAGATACACAGACTTCAAAGATCGGGAAGCTCATGTCCTAGAGGGACAAGTGCCAGATACACAGACTTCAAAGATCGGGAAACTCATGTCCTAGAGGGACAAGTGCCAGATACACAGACTTCAAAGATCGGGAAGCTCATGTCCTAGAGGGACAAGTGCCAGATACACAGACTTAAAAGATCGGGAAGCTCATGTCCAGTCCTAGAGGGACAAGTGCCAGATACACAGACTTCAAAGATCGGGAAGCTCATGTCCTAGAGGGACAAGTGCCAGATACACAGACTTTAAAGATCGGGAAGCTCATGTCCTAGAGGAACAAGTGCCAGATACACAGACTTCAAAGATCGGGAAGCTCATGTCCTAGAGGGACAAGTGCCAGATACACAGACTTCAAAGATCGGGAAGCTCATGTCCTAGAGGGACAAGTGCCAGATACACAGACTTCAAAGATCGGGAAGCTCATGTCCTAGAGGGACAAGAGCCAGATACACAGACTTCAAAGATCGGGAAGCTCATGTCCTAGAGGGACAAGTGCTAAATACACAGACTTCAAAGATCGGGAAGCTCATGTCCTAGACAAACAAGTGCCAGATACACAAACGCACCAGCAAGCACTAGGCCCCATCTCTCCCTCCCCTCCCTCCCTCCTCCCCCTCCCCCCCCCCATTCCCTGTCGCTGAGGGTTGTGCTCAGTCATCTGGGCGTGGGATGATGCACCTAAAACAGCAAGTGAGCGCCTTGGATTGCTGGAGTTAGATCCTGCATTGTCCAGCTCCTTCACCATCCTTTGAGCTGGACAACAACGATCAAATAACTACAATTTAATCTTTTAATTTTGCATTTGTGTGCACATTTCGCACTTCTTTACTAAAATTATTTGTTTCTTCAAACCCCTTGACACAATTATAAAATCAAATGAGCTAACTCGTGTCAACTCTATAAATGAGAAAGAGCTATAGGTAAAAACATCTCCGAAAACAGCCCCATACATCTGGATCAGCATTCCACCCAGTCTGCAGGAGGCCGACGATGGGCTTGGGAAAGGTGATGCCGATGGGCGGTCGCGAGTTGTGGTAAGCCGTTTCTGCTGCTGCTGCCGCTGTTGCCACATACAAATTTATCCATTGTTTACTTGGTATAACAATAAATAAACAAAAAAATGGGTAACGCACAAACATTCATCAATTACTTGACCTAACAATAAACAAAAGCAGGGGTTCCTGATATATGGCATCCATCGGATGGACCGACGGAGGGCTCATTCTGATTCTCAACTAGGTCAAAGTATTTCCAGGTAAGTCTGGAAATGCAAAAACCTATGCCACAAAGTTCACCAATTATTTGATACAACAATAAACACAAACATGTCACATACAAATTCATCAATTATTTGATACAACAATAAGTAAACACTTGTATTACAGAATGTCAATTCCAACATGAATCGCAGCAGCTGAGTACTGCCGCCCCATATGTGCTTGAGAACTGTGGGTCACCTTCTAACAAATGTGCGCACATAGCTATAATGTGTGGATGTGATACGTGCTGCACACAATTTTCCTTGTAATATTTAAGGTCTGTACCTGCATCTGTAAATCAGACGCATATACCATATCCTTTTAAACCCTGGTCAAAGCACTGCAAGTCGCTTTTGTGGGCTGAAAAATCAAGCCTTTGTAGGCTTGTTAAGTATGCAATTTCAGATCAGTTGCAGCCAGGCCATTTTGCATTGTTTAAAATTTGGTAGTGACAAAAAGTCATACCATTTGATGTTTAACGTAACTACTTTCTAATGCCATGATTTAAATCTAAGGCCTACGGTCAGTAGAACATTTTAACTTCTTTTTTTCTTTCTCTCCCTTTTCCTGATTGAGACACATGACCAGTGGCCATGCGTACGTTGGTCAAACAATATAAATTTTAAAATTAATAAATGAAAATGACAGACCAGGTTTGAGATGGGCAAAGGGCAGCTCCATAGCCAACAGTTCCCACAGAACTAGTGAGAAGCTGAACACATCTGCCTTGACGCTGTATTTGGTGCACTGGGTAAAGATCTCTGGCGCCATCCATCGAAGATTCTGCATACAACAAATTAACATAAAACAATATTACTCATTACGGACACAAAGCAATGCTTTGCTGTCTTGTGCATTCAGTTCACAAACGTTTATGTTAAAACACAACAAGTAACAAATCTCCTGTATTTGAGGCTGAGTCTAGACTATTCAAAAACTTATTTCATTTTAACTTAATTACATTGTTCATATCTAGCGCTTTTCCAGCTCAAGAGCTGCTCAAAGCACTAGACGATACAGGGTCTCACTGGACGATACTGGACGATACAGGATCTCACTGGACGATACAGGATCTCACTGGACGATACAGGATCTCACTGGACGATACAGGATCTCACTGGATGATACAGGGTCTCACTGGACGATACTGGACAATACAGGATCTCACTGGATGATACAGGATCTCACTGGACAATACAGGATTTCACTGGACAATACAGGATCTCACTGGACGATACAGGATCTCACTGGACGATACAGGATCTCACTGGACAATACAGGATCTCACTGGACGATACAGGATCTCACTGGACGATACAGAATCTCACTGGACGATACAGGATCTCACTGGACAATACAGAATCTCACTAAACGATACAGGATCTCACTGGACAATACAGGATCTCACTGGATGATACAGGATCTCACTGGACAATACAGGATCTCACTGGACGATACAGGATCTCACTGGACGATACAGAATCTCACTGGACGACACAGGATCTCACTGGACAATACAGGATCTCACTGGACATACAGAATCTCACTGGACGATACAGGATCTCACTCAAGCCGCTGAGGCGCCCACTTGCTGCCTTTTGCACATCATCTGACGGCCAGACTACTGAGCACAATCATCTGACGGCCAGACTACTGAGCACATCATCTGACGGCCAGACTACTGAGCACAATCATCTGACGGCCACACTACTGAGCACAATCATCTGACGGCCACACTACTGAGCACATCATCTGACGGCCACACTACTGAGCACATCATCTGACGGCCACACTACTGAGCACATCATCTGACGGCCACACTACTGAGCACATCATCTGACGGCCAGACTACTGAGCACATCATCTGACGGCCAGACTACTGAGCACAATCATCTGACGGCCACACTACTGAGCACAATCATCTGACGGCCAGACTACTGAGCACAATCATCTGAAGGCCAGACTACTGAGCACAATCATCTGACGGCCAGACTACTGAGCACAATCATCTGACGGCCAGACTACTGAGCACAATCATCTGAAGGCCAGACTACTGAGCACAATCATCTGACAGCCACGACTACTGAGCACAATCATCTGAAGGCCAGACTACTGAGCACAATCATCTGAAGGCCAGACTACTGAGCACAATCATCTGAAGGCCAGACTACTGAGCACAATCATCTGAAGGCCAGACTACTGAGCACAATCATCTGACAGCCAGACTACTGAGCACAATCATCTGAAGGCCAGACTACTGAGCACAATCATCTGACGGCCAGACTACTGAGCACAATCATCTGACAGCCAGACTACTGAGCACAATCATCTGAAGGCCAGACTACTGAGCACAATCATCTGACGGCCAGACTACTGAGCACAATCATCTGACGGCCAGACTACTGAGCACAATCATCTGACGGCCAGACTACTGAGCACAATCATCTGACGGCCAGACTACTGAGCACAATCATCTGACAGCCAGACTACTGAGCACAATCATCTGAAGGCCAGACTACTGAGCACAATCATCTGACAGCCAGACTACTGAGCACAATCATCTGAAGGCCAGACTACTGAGCACAATCATCTGACGGCCAGACTACTGAGCACAATCATCTGACAGCCAGACTACTGAGCACAATCATCTGAAGGCCTGACTACTGAGCACAATCATCTGACGGCCAGACTACTGAGCACAATCATCTGACAGCCAGACTACTGAGCACAATCATCTGAAGGCCAGACTACTGAGCACAATCATCTGAAGGCCAGACTACTGAGCACAATCATCTGAAGGCCAGACTACTGAGCACAATCATCTGACGGCCAGACTACTGAGCACAATCATCTGAAGGCCAGACTACTGAGCACAATCATCTGAAGGCCAGACTACTGAGCACAATCATCTGAAGGCCAGACTACTGAGCACAATCATCTGAAGGCCAGACTACTGAGCACAATCATCTGAAGGCCAGACTACTGAGCACAATCATCTGAAGGCCAGACTACTGAGCACAATCATCTGACAGGCCAGACTACTGAGCACAATCATCTGAAGGCCAGACTACTGAGCACAATCATCTGAAGGCCAGACTACTGAGCACAATCATCTGACGGCCAGACTACTGAGCACAATCATCTGAAGCCAGACTACTGAGCACAATCATCTGAAGGGCCAGACTACTGAGCACAATCATCTGACAGCCAGACTACTGAGCACAATCATCTGAAGGCCAGACTACTGAGCACAATCATCTGAAGGCCAGACTACTGAGCACAATCATCTGAAGGCCAGACTACTGAGCACAATCATCTGACAGCCAGACTACTGAGCACAATCATCTGAAGGCCAGACTACTGAGCACAATCATCTGACAGCCAGACTACTGAGCACAATCATCTGAAGGCCAGACTACTGAGCACAATCATCTGACAGGCCAGACTACTGAGCACAATCATCTGACGGCCAGACTACTGAGTACATCATCTGACGGCCAGACTACTGAGCACAATCATCTGACGGCCAGACTACTGAGCACAATCATCTGAAGGCCAGACTACTGAGCACAATCATCTGACAGCCACGACTACTGAGCACAATCATCTGACGGCCAGACTACTGAGCACAATCATCTGACGGCCAGACTACTGAGCACAATCATCTGATGGCCAGACTACTGAGCACAATCATCTGAAGGCCAGACTACTGAGCACAATCATCTGAAGGCCAGACTACTGAGCACAATCATCTGACAGCCAGACTACTGAGCACAATCATCTGACAGCCACGACTACTGAGCACAATCATCTGAAGGCCAGACTACTGAGCACAATCATCTGAAGGCCAGACTACTGAGCACAATCATCTGAAGGCCAGACTACTGAGCACAATCATCTGACAGCCAGACTACTGAGCACAATCATCTGACAGCCACGACTACTGAGCACAATCATCTGACAGCCAGACTACTGAGCACAATCATCTGAAGGCCAGACTACTGAGCACAATCATCTGAAGGCCAGACTACTGAGCACAATCATCTGACAGCCAGACTACTGAGCACAATCATCTGAAGGCCAGACTACTGAGCACAATCATCTGAAGGCCAGACTACTGAGCACAATCATCTGACAGCCAGACTACTGAGCACAATCATCTGACAGCCACGACTACTGAGCACAATCATCTGAAGGCCAGACTACTGAGCACAATCATCTGAAGGCCAGACTACTGAGCACAATCATCTGAAGGCCAGACTACTGAGCACAATCATCTGACAGCCAGACTACTGAGCACAATCATCTGAAGGCCAGACTACTGAGCACAATCATCTGATGGCCAGACTACTGAGCACAATCATCTGAAGGCCAGACTACTGAGCACAATCATCTGACAGCCAGACTACTGAGCACAATCATCTGACAGCCACGACTACTGAGCACAATCATCTGAAGGCCAGACTACTGAGCACAATCATCTGAAGGCCAGACTACTGAGCACAATCATCTGACGGCCAGACTACTGAGCACAATCATCTGAAGGCCAGACTACTGAGCACAATCATCTGACGGCCAGACTACTGAGCACAATCATCTGAAGGCCAGACTACTGAGCACAATCATCTGACAGCCAGACTACTGAGCACAATCATCTGAAGGCCAGACTACTGAGCACAATCATCTGACGGCCAGACTACTGAGCACAATCATCTGAAGGCCAGACTACTGAGCACATCATCTGACGGCCAGACTACTGAGCACAATCATCTGACAGCCAGACTACTGAGCACAATCATCTGAAGGCCAGACTACTGAGCACAATCATCTGAAGGCCAGACTACTGAGCACAATCATCTGACAGCCAGACTACTGAGCACAATCATCTGACAGCCAGACTACTGAGCACAATCATCTGACAGCCAGA
Organism: Oncomelania hupensis; assembly: GCA_036898135.1. Classification (NCBI taxonomy): domain Eukaryota; kingdom Metazoa; phylum Mollusca; class Gastropoda; order Littorinimorpha; family Pomatiopsidae; genus Oncomelania; species Oncomelania hupensis. The sequence continues at coordinate 1,587,783 of CM072527.1, forward strand.
CTACTGAGCACAATCATCTGAAGGCCATACTACTGAGCACAATCATCTGACGGCCAGACTACTGAGCACAATCATCTGAAGGCCAGACTACTGAGCACATCATCTGACGGCCAGACTACTGAGCACAATCATCTGACAGCCAGACTACTGAGCACAATCATCTGAAGGCCAGACTACTGAGCACAATCATCTGAAGGCCAGACTACTGAGCACAATCATCTGACAGCCAGACTACTGAGCACAATCATCTGACAGCCAGACTACTGAGCACAATCATCTGACAGCCAGACTACTGAGCACAATCATCTGAAGGCCAGACTACTGAGCACAATCATCTGACGGCCAGACTACTGAGCACAATCATCTGAAGGCCAGACTACTGAGCACAATCATCTGAAGGCCAGACTACTGAGCACAATCATCTGAAGGCCAGACTACTGAGCACAATCATCTGACGGCCAGACTACTGAGCACATCATCTGAAGGCCAGACTACTGAGCACAATCATCTGACAGCCAGACTACTGAGCACAATCATCTGAAGGCCAGACTACTGAGCACAATCATCTGACGGCCAGACTACTGAGCACAATCATCTGACGGCCAGACTACTGAGCACAATCATCTGACAGCCAGACTACTGAGCACAATCATCTGAAGGCCAGACTACTGAGCACAATCATCTGACAGCCAGACTACTGAGCACAATCATCTGACAGCCACGACTACTGAGCACAATCATCTGAAGGCCAGACTACTGAGCACAATCATCTGAAGGCCAGACTACTGAGCACAATCATCTGACGGCCAGACTACTGAGCACAATCATCTGACGGCCAGACTACTGAGCACAATCATCTGACGGCCAGACTACTGAGCACAATCATCTGACGGCCAGACTACTGAGCACAATCATCTGAAGGCCAGACTACTGAGCACAATCATCTGAAGGCCAGACTACTGAGCACAATCATCTGACAGCCAGACTACTGAGCACAATCCCGGAATCAATGTGACTGATGAATGACTGAACAAGAGACTGAGTGGCTGATTGATTTATAAAACATTTAGCTCAGTGCACCTACATACACTCCTCCTCCATCCCCTAAGTCAAGATAGCCTTGTCCCAACCCCCTTTCCCAATCCTACCCCAACCTTAGAGTTAGTGTTTGGCGCGTTAGGGTTTGGATTAGGGTTACATCTGGGCTAAGGTTAGTACTAAGATTTTAACCCTAGACATATACAACAGGACACTTATTCCTGGCTGACTACACAAAACAACATCAGTCAGACACATACAACAGGACATTTACCCTTGGCTGACTACACAAAACAACATCAGTCAGACACATACAACAGGACATTTACCCTTGGCTGACTACACTAACAACATCAGTCAGACTCATACAACAGGACATTTACCCTTGGCTGACTACACAAAACAACATCAGTCAGACACATACTACAGGACATTTACCCCTGGCTGACTACACAAAACAACATCAGTCAGACACATACTACAGGACATTTACCCCTGGCTGCTTGGTCATGTTCTCTTCTTCGGCTGACCTCAGGAATCTGGACTCTGCAACAACAGATTGTACAAAGCAATTATTAACAAATAATAGCAATGCATGCACACATCGAGAAACACACACACAGCGCTCCACCCACAGTCACACCAGTAATAATATTCTTTGTGAAAAAGTGCGGACTCATGCTCAGCATAAAAGAAAACGACCTTAAAAATGTCTAATGGGGAGGGTGCGGGGGAAGGGACGGACATCAGTAACACAACACTACTAAGTATTAAAAACATTCACGTTATTACTAGCTTTTAGAAACTAATTGAAAGCAATCATCTGCTGACCATCTACACTACTATCAGACAATGGGTCCCGACAAGAAGTCCTCTCCAGGATCGCACAAACAACTGCTGCCCTGACAAGGTTGAAGCCCATTTGGAAAGACAGGACCATCAGTCTACATTCCAAGGTAAGGCTGCTGTGGTCCCTTGTCATGTCCATCTTCCTATATGCTTGCGAAACATGGACCCTCACAGCAGATCTACAATGAAGAATACAAAGCATGGGGTGATACAGAAGACTTCTGGGCATTTCCTATACCCAGCAAATCACCAACAACAAAGTCCGACAGACCATCACACAAGCCATTGGACAACATGATGAAATGCTCACAGTGGTGAAGAAACGGAAACTCCGATGGTATTGCCACGTCACCGAGCATCAGGCCTTGCAAAAACCATCCTGCAAGGCACGGTACAAGGAGGCAGATGAAGAGGGAGACAGAAAAAGAGGTGGTAGGACAACATTCGAGGATGGACTGGTTTGAAACTGAACGAAGCCACGAGGGTTGCTGAGAACAGAGAAAGATGGAGTACGCTGGTTAAACAATCTGTGGTGCCCCAACGACCTTTGAGTTATGGGATAGGATAAGATAGGATAGGATAGGATAGATTACTTTTTAGAAAGTAATAGAAAGAAATCTTCTGCTGATCATCTACGCTACTAAGTATTAAACCATTCATGTTATTATTATTTTTTATAGAAAGAAACCAACTGCTGATCAAGTCATGGTAGATTCACGCATGGAAAATGGAATGATTGTCTTTCACGTAAAAGCTCTGAATAAAAGCTGGAAAGTTTACAGCAGATAACAGATCTGGCACAACGACCCTTCCTCAGGAGATGTTTCACACCAGCTTTAAAATAAAGTCTAGACTGATTAAATGTACTGCTTGATGTCTATTATTTGATACTGGGCCAGAGTTTTACACCGGTGCAACAACTCCTTATCGAAATATCATGAGATGTTTCACACTGGCTTTAAACTAAAGCCTCGACTGACTACATTTACTTCACCTAGGTCAGTGTTTTACACTTGTCTGATAAAGTATTTTAATGAACCAAACATTAGTGAATTTACCTTGAGAGTAATGAGTTGTTTTTTTTTTTATTTCTTCTTTTAGTTTTCTGTATCTGCAGATATTCCATGTGTCATGTCAGAAGTCAGTTCATCAATAATAATAATAATAATAATAATACCGAATGCTATCACTAGCTTAGTTGAACTCAAAGCGCGGCAATCTGAAAATATATCTCTATTATAGAAGTCGGAATAGAAATAAACAGTTGTTTTTTTAAATTTTAGAATGACCACAACTAATACCATTACTGAAGGGAGGTAGGAAACCAGAGTACCTAAAGAAACCCTCGGTGTCCTGAAAAGTCTTGTATCTAAGTCACGCACGTTTTTCCCATTCGGGAGTTTGAAACCCGCAACCTTTAGCATAGGAAATCATCTCACTATCAACTGAACTGACAGGCAAATGTGATTTCTGTGCATCATATATGCACATCTAGAGGCAGTTTGATCAACGTTACACCTCTAAGTTATTTATAACTGAAAGGTGCAAGTTACAGGTGCTAGCCTACTATTGGTTTGTTATAGCCGCCCTTCCTCCCCCTCTCCTCACCCTTCCACCTGGATGTGCTAATCATCACTACATGCACACACAAAACACACACACGCACACACATGCCTCAAAGATCAAGATAACCAACCTCCAAAATCTGCAACAATAGCATGGCCGTGTTCGTCCAGCAGTATGTTGTGGCTGTTGAGGTCTCTATGTATGATGGGCTGAGTCAGGGTGTGAAGGTAATCCATCCCCTTGGCCACGTCCAACGCGATGCTAAGCTTGGAATGGATGTCTATCAACCTACACAATAATAATGACATTTATAAGAACAATAACAATAACAACAACAACAATAATAATAATAAAAATAATGATGATGATGATGATGATGATGATGATGATGATGATGATGATGATGATGATAATAATAATAATAATAATTATGATAATAATAATAATAATAATAATAATAATAATAATAATAATAATAATAATAATAATAATAATAATAACAATAATAATAATAATACTGGTATATTTTTTAGAACGAATTATCACTAATCTCTCCATCAACAGTAATACTAATACTAATACTATTGCTACTGCTACTATTACTACTACTACTACTTCTACTACTACTACTACTACTACTACTACTACTACTACTACTACTACTACTACTACTACTACTACTTCTACTACTACTACTACTACTACTACTACTACTACTACTACTACTACTACTACTACTACTACTACTACTACTACTACTACTACTACTACTACTACTATACTACTACTACTACTACTACTACTACTACTACTACTAATAATAATAATAATACCAGTCTTTTTTGAGGTAAATAAGGAGCTCTAAAATCTCTGTCATCTATCTAGTCCCTCAGCCTGTCAAGCCAATGGGGAGAAATGAGGGTTGCTGTCAACAACTCTTTATCAATCTGCACATAACATTGAAGAACCTGTCCCAACTTTCCATGGCTATACAAACCAATTTTGTTTAGGGTTTTTAAAAAAGTCAGAGGCATTCGCAATTTTAATTCTTATGGATAAACATCAACAACAACAACCAGATGCGTTCTTTCCTACAACTGACACCAACACAATTAAAGTACTGACCTTTTCTGTTCATGCAGCAGACTGAACAGGGAGCCCCCAGCAACATACTGCGTTACGATGGCAAATTGCTGAGCACAAAACAAAATCAGAAACCTCATTAAAACAAAAAGAAAGGAAAAACTAAATCCCAAAACACAATTTTTAAAGCATGAACTACCTGCTGAGTTCATGCACTGACATTAGTTAACCCCTGGCAAATCTTGTTCATACTTAGTTTTCCCACCAAATATTAAATCAGAAACCTCATTAGAACAAAAGTAAGGAAAAACTAAAACCAAAACCACTATTTTTAAAGATCAAACTAGCCGCTCAGCTGATGTACTGACATTATCTAACCCGTTTCACATCTTGTTCTTACTGTTCATCTAGCTACCAAATACTAAACAAATAAAAAAATATAAGCACAGTAGTGAATGTACTCAAAAATAACTAACTCATGCCTGTGACTGCAGCAGATTTGCAATGGAAAAAGTATGCATAATATTTAAGCTTAGGTACTCTGGTTTCCTCCCTCCCTCCCTTTCAGTAATGGCACTGAATGCAGTCTAGCTAACATTTCACAAATAAAATGTGATTTCCTTTCTGTCTTCTGACAGTGACTTGCTTTACAGCACATGCTTGAGTGATGAACATGTGTTTGTTGTAGGAGTGTCTGTAACATGTGAGCCTGTCTGTTGCTTACAGATCGCTGCGCTTGGAGTGTGATTTAGGAAAAAGGAACATATAAGCATAGGAGCATAGGGAAAAGAGCATTCTCCAACCTTCGTTTTGCGGATGACATTGATGGATTGGCTGGAGAGGAACAAGAACTTGAACAGCTGGTACAGAGGCTTGACACCACCTCCAGACCCTATGGAATGGAAATAAGTGCAGAGAAGACCAAAATGATGACCAACAACACCAATGGCATCAACATGGACATCAAAGTCCAAGGCCAATCCCTCAACACAATGCATAGCTTCAAATATTTAGGAGCCATTGTATCCGACAATGGGTCCCGACAAGAAGTCCTCTCCAGGATCACACAAACAACTGCTGCCCTGGCAATGTTGAAGCCAATTTGGAAAGACAGGTCCATCAGTCTACATTCCAAGGTAAGGCTGCTGCGCTCCCTTGTCATGTCCATCTTCCTATATGCTTGCGAAACATGGACCCTCACAGCAGATCTCCAACGAAGAATACAAAGCATGGAGATGAGGTGCTACAGAAGACTTCTGGGCATTTCCTATACCCAGCACATCACCAACGACGAAGTCCGACAGACCATCACACAAGCCATTGGACAACACGATGACCTGCTCACAGTGGTGAAAAAACGGAAACTCCGATGGTATGGCCACGTCTCCAGATCATCAGGTCTTGCAAAGACCACCCTGCCAGGCACAGTGCAAGGAGGTAGAAGAAGAGGGATACCGAAAAAGAGGTAGGAGGACAACATTCCAAAATGGACTGGTTTGACACTGACTGAAACAATCAGGTTTGCTGAGGACAGGGAAAGATGGAGTATGCTGGTTAAACGATCATCTGTGGTGCCCCTACGACCTCCGAGTTGTGGGATAGGATAGGATAGGATAGGATAGGATAGGAACATATAAAGGCCAGTATATTTACTATTATTATTACTATTATTAATATTATTTATTTTATTTATTTAATTGTTGTTATATAGCTCATTTGCAGCTCAAGTGCTGCTCAAGGCACTTGGCGATATTGTATCTAACTCAAGGTGCCTGAGGTGACTGTTTGCAACATTTGGGCACCTAGTCTGACACCCAAACTACTGATTAGGGTGATTAGGGATGGGGAAAAGGGATCTAGTGCATACTGGGTGTATTTGTGTAATAATAATAATAATAAAAGAATGATATAATAATTATAGTAATAATAATAATAGTAGTAGTAGTAGTAGTAGTAGTAGTAGTAGTAGTAGTAGTAGTAGTAGTAGTAGTAGTAGTAGTAGTAGTAGTAGTAGTAGTATCAATATTATTATTACTATTACTTCGTAGAAAGAGCCCAATATTCTAAGAACTGATCTGGCTATCACTTACACTTGGATCATCAAGACAAGCGCCGACAAAGTTGATGACATAGGGACTGTTGAGCTTGGCCAAGATGGCAACTTCTCTGCAAAACATGTCTACGTCTGACTTAGCCCCAAAACTGCTGGCACGATACCTGCAATTACAACAATGCATAGCATATTGAAAAGTCCAAAGATAATGAGTGGATAAACATTGAAATGTAATGTCAATACCCACCATTGGCATTACAGCACACAGGATAACCATCCCTCAGACCAGAAGGGGTGGGAGGGGAGGGGCTTAGTGTAGGGCCCCAAGTCAACACTGAACCACCAGAACAATCCTACTGCTAACACAGACAGTGAACATGGACATTTGTATCTTGATCACTGTGGGATTCTAACCTGGGTCATCACAGTTACCACCCAGTTACAGCTGTGAGCTAGTCAAAAGTGGTTCCAGCATTCTAATGACTGAGTCAGGCTGCTATTATTATACTGTTCTAATCATTATAATTCTTTACCAGCTTTTATAAAGTGCTGCCCCAAAACAGGACCTAACTCAAGCCCCCAAGGCACCAACCTGCTGCTTCACGCGCACTGTCTACTGCACCCAAACAACTGAGTGATCGCTTGTATCCTATCCTATCCTATCCAGTAACTCAGAAGTCGTTGAGGCACCACAGATGATCATTTAACCAGCGTACTCCATATTTCTCTGTCCTCAGCAATCCTCATGGCTTCGCTCAGTGTCAAGCCAGTCCATTCTTGAATGTTGTCCTCCCACCTCTTTTTCTGTCTCGCTCTTCTCCTTGCACGTGCTTGGAAGAATGGTCTTTGCAAGGCCTGATGCTCTGGAGATGTGGCCATACCATCAGAGTTTTCTGTTTCGTCACCACTGTGAGCATGTCACTGTGTTTTCCTTGACCAAGTGCCGAAGAAGTACATAGTCATAGTGGAAGGCAACTGGAATGCCAAGGTTGGCCAAGATGCGCACCACAACTGGGGAGATACATGTGGACCCCACTGCAACAACGAGACAAATGACAGAGGTCTAAGATACCTTCGGAGTTTGCCAGATAGAACAATCTGATACTGGCAAACACGCTTGGTCTCCACAAAAAATCCAGACGATGGACCTGGCACAGTCCCAGTGGGGAGCATCATAACCAGATTGACTGACCACATCATGGTCAAGAAACGCTTCAGATCAAGTGTCAACATTGGCAGGACACGCACTTTTACAGGAGTAAGCATCTGAAGTGATCACGATCTCGTGATGATGTCTTTCCGGTTCCATTTGAAGAGAGTAAACAAAGCAAAGTGCGATATACTGAAGTTCAATCGATTGTATGTAATAATAAATACTCTGACACATTACGCCCCTACTCCTTCCGATAAGAGTCTAAACTGAGGTCTAGTCTGTGCACGCATGCATTCTATCGCACAGACTTTAAAGATCCTGATGCCCATGCCTTAGACAGGGGAGTGTGAGGTACACAAATACACCCAGCATGCACTAGGTCCATTCTCTCCATCCCCGGTCGCCCAGGACAGTGCTCAGTCATATGGGTGTCAGACTATGCACCCAAAGGTTTGTGCCTTAGGCGGCTTGAGTTAGATCTTGTATGGGCCACCGCCTTGATCAACTCTTGAGCTGGAAAGAGCGCTATATAACAATGGTTAAATAAATAAATAAATTCAGTTTACCGTTGTTTGTCAAGAAAGAAAAAAAAATCACCAGCAACAATTTTATCCCCGATTATCTAATGCACTCTCACCTCTTGACGGCCACCGTCCTCCCTTTGCAGGTTCCTTTGTACACTTTGCCAAATGACCCTGTGCCAATGACCTCATGAAAGTCAAGGTCAACGATTTGAAGATGAAATTGGTGAGGTAAGTTAGCTCTTAGCTGTAAGACGTCTATTTTCTCTGCAAAAATGAAACGCCACAAAAATAACATAAAACTACAGAAAATGTATTACTATAATGTTTTACTTACACACACATCACAGGCAAAACACAGTGGCATTAACCACAGACTGGAAATAATACTAGTACACAGCTTTTGTAAAGCACAATTCTCCTTTGAAAAAAAAAAGAGCTCAAAGTGTTTTTTTACTGAGCAGTGATACACTCAATCCAAAATACAATGTACAAGATTCATTTATCATCTTGATCCTACTTCCTGTCAGGAATCAGCATTCGCTAGATTACTTTTTTTTTTTTTTAAAACATGGCTGCAATTCAGTCCAACCTTTGGTCATGCTTCGTAGCTTCCCCAGAGGTGATGGCACAGAGACATATGAGCCGTCAAGGCTTCCAGAATAGTCGCTGCAAGCAGACTCATCAGCCGGACGCTTGTGATGTTTCAGTAGTACTACAATAGCATCATGACCTTAATAAAAAAAAATTAAAAATAAAATAATAATAAATAAATAAAATAAAATAAATGTAAAATAAAACTAGACAGGCAAAGCCCATATGATTCACATGCTCCTCATGGAGCTTGCAATATTTAACATGAAAATGACTGTCCAGAAAAAAACAAAAACAAAATGAAACAGTGACATTAAAATGCAAAGAAATACCGACTTCGATCTTTCTATGCTCTTGATTTTGAGATCACCTTGACCTCCAGCTCCAAATACACTCATGTATGATCAAATAAACTACAGCAAAAATTGTATTCTGACAACAAAAAAACAGTGACCTTGGAATGACCTTGACCTTCAGTGACCTAAACCTTGGGATGACATTGACCTTCACATGACCCTTCATGATCTTGTATGATCAAATAATCCAACGTTGATGCATACTATGGGTTAAATAGAGCTATTCCACTGTATGATGACCTATTTTTTTATGTTTTTGCAAAGCCTAAAATGATCTTGACCTTCAAAATCAACACAAATACCTAAACTATATGAAAGATCAATTTATCATCTCCAAATACAACAAGTTTAAACTTAATATCTCTTATAGTTTAGGGTCAAGGTCACTTCAAAGTACCTATACTCACTGACTTTGGACATTTTCAGTGACCTTGGAGTGAGTTTGACCAAATTGTGCACAGAATGTGTGTCTCATTTATATATATCAAAGAATTATAATTTCAATATTAATAACTATGCAAAAGTGAAATTTTGTGAAAAATTGTCATTTTTTTAAACTAACCTTTGTTGACCACGTGACCTTGATCTTGAAGTGAAGTCATTCATTCTCTGATCATTTATGAGGTCTCATGGATATACACCATCTTACCAAGTTTGCTTGTGATCATTGAAATAGGTTCTAAAATATTACATCCACTTACAAGTTTTATACGTCCAGACGGCGGAGGAGAAATGCCTGACAGACAGACCGACGGGCGGGCAACATTTTTGTTTAAAAGTCATTTTTGGACTATTTAGGACTCCTAAATTTTGAACTTTTTTTTTTCTTTGGTGAGTACATAGGCTCACAGTGCTATGCACCCGAGTCAATAAAAATCTAATAATAAACTGCAATAGACTAATGATTGTTGAGCAAAGGCAAGACATTAGAAGTTTGGGATTCTTCTTCTTCGGCAAAACTTCCCAAACCTTTGCTGCAATCCTCTGCATGACAGTCATCTCCTACCCAACATGCACACTGCTTAGCTGAGACAAGCCCAGGCTAATGTTCACCTCTCCCTTAATCTCAGCGGCTGGTCATAAGAAGGATGGGAGGTTTTCTTGAAGCATTACATCATTATATCGACATTGCACATCCATCCGGTAGTAGTGAGAAAGAATTAGGGGCTTCCGCCGTTTATGTCACCATGCCGAGTACGGTGAAAGGTACTCGGCGAGTATTAGCTATGCTGTGTGACCCAGATGGTGATGCCTTGTCAGGAAGAATGAGGACAGCAGGGCCATAAAAGCAAAGAGGACTAAAATGCTGTCATCTGGGCTTCACAGACGCTTCTACTGCCACAGAGACAGTCTCAATCTGAATTCATTGACTCCACCCGACACTGTTCAAACTGCATTGAGAACATCAGGTACCCCAACAATTTAAAGAAGAAAAAAAAACACGACACCTCATAGCCGTAATAACATTCCCCACTTACATGTTTTCCTGCATCCCAAAACAACATCTCCCGCCTCTTTCACTCTGACCGACACAGTATACTTGCAGCAAAAAGCCAGCTGCATTGTGAGAACACAAAAGTGTTTATAACTGCCAGCGCCTTTGGTAAGTGCGCTATCAAAGAAAAAAAATTGCTTCACTTTACTAACCTCTTTCATAGGCCCACATGAGTGCCGTCTGCTCCTCTCGCTTCTCGCTGTCCCCGCTCTGTTCACTGACACAGGCCACCATGTTGACGTCAGCTCTGTTCTCCAGCAAAAACTGCACCACTCTGGTGTGACCGTGGAAGCAAGCACTGTGCAAACCTGCAGCCAAGGTTTGATTTACTTTATATCAATAAAAGTGGGTGGCGCAGTGGTGTAGAGGTTTGGGCACAGGCTAGCAATGTTTCATGTTAAGCAACATCCAGAGGGTTAAGTACTTGGATGGGTGACCATGCTTGGAAGGCAAACACCCAATGACACAAAAAGATTGAAACAAAGGCTAGCACACCCCAGTCCACCCAGCTGTAAATGGGTACCTGGATCTTTTTACAACAGGGGGAAGGTAAGGCAGCAAAGGAGAGGAGACAGGCACCACACTCTTTAACAGGATAACAGGAATTTATTTCGCCAATTGACATGTAATACATACAAAAATCGGAATATTATTTGGTGTTGGACAATGGCAGAATGTTTTATATTTAACAACATCTCTCTCTCTCTCTCACATACGCACGCATACACACATACCTACATACGTAAATACATACATGCATGCACAACCACACACACTCAAACAAACATACCCAAAGGTTTGCACACAGTCTTCGCCTATACTAATACTTAACACACACACACACCCACTCTAACTCTCACAGTGAGAGCATCATTATTACATAGTATGATTTTTTTTAATGCTTTATTGTCCCTTTTTATCGGGAAATTCTGGGCCGCCTCCCCTGTGGAAGGCGTAGTCGCAGCCTGTGGCGCGCCCAAACCCAACCTACCTAACATTAGTTGTAATTTTTTAAATTTAGAAATTCTTTAAAAAATTTTTTTGAAATTTTGCTGGGGGAGCAAACCGGAGTACCCGGAGAAAACCCCCGAGACGTTGCCCGAGTCGAAAGTAAATAATATTCGGAGAAACATAACGCCCCGATGCAGGATCGAACCCACACCTGTCAGGCGCCATTGGTTTCTGGCCTGTAGACAAGGCAAGTTAGTCCCGCCTTAGCCCACTTGGCCACAACGCTCGCTCGTATTCCATAGCATACTAAAATGCATAAACAGATAGATATAGTACAACACAGATGACTAGTCTAAAGTGATCACAAAAACAATCTGGATTATAACAGTCGCTGTAGTATCTAGATGTATGTAGGGAGGAGCAGGGCATGCGCACGGCAGGGGGATCAGTGGCCACGCAGCCGGTGGGAGGAGGATGCGGCGTTTAGAGGTATTACAGTTTAAGGGTAAAAGGAATCTTTAAAGTGGGAAGTGTGAGATCTGAAGGATCGAAAGCGGCGGCCAGAGGGGAGAAGTTCGAACAGGAGGGGGGCAGGGTGGGAAAGGTCAAAGGGGATCTTGTCGGCTCTTTTGAGAGAGCAGGTTGAGTAGATGGAGGCCAGAGAGGGGAGCTCACAGCCGACAATCCTGCCTGCCGTGCGCACGACCCCCTCCAGCCGGTCTTTGTCGAGCTGCGTTGCTGTTCCGAACCAGACCGTGATGGAAAACGTCAGGACGCTCTCCACCACGGCCCGGTAAAATGGAGGAGAATGTCTCTGGAAAGGCCAAACTTCCTCAGCTGTCTGAGGAAGTACAGTCGTTGATGGGCCCGCTTCACGATGGTGTCAATGTTGGAACCCAGGAACTTAAGCTGGCCTAGAGAAAAGTGAGGTCCCACATGCTTCCATCTTCAACGACCGAAAGCTTACAGGAACACCTTTACTTTTCAGTTTATAAACAATTCCAGACGACTGTAGAGGATATTCAGAACAGCAGAAATGCACCACAAGGTGCTATTTGCAGGATAGTTTGCGATCAGTTTTTTGCTTTCTTGAGTGGACAACAAGTTAAAGGCCCTGGTCTGTCCACCCAGCCAAAAACTTGAGTGGACCATTCATTCTTGCAATTTTAAAAAATATTTTTATTTGGTAGGGGGTGATGGTGGGGGGGAGAGGCCAGACAACTTCATTCTTGCAAATGACTTCATTCTTGCGACCTACTTCATTCTTGCAGGGTTTTTGCCGACTACTTAAATTTTGTTGTTGTTGTTGCAGACTATGTAATTCCTATCCTATCCCTATCCTATCCCGTAACTCAAAGGTCGTTGGGGCACCACATATGATTGTTTAACCAGCTAACTCCCTTACTCCCTTTCTCTGTTCTCAGCAACTATGTAATTGTTACAGTTTATTCAAGTAGCAATGCCACTTTTTGCCATCCATCCCTGTTTTTTTGGTGTAAGCGAGTGTTTTTAAAAAAATTTGTTTATTTTTTGTTTGTTTGCATGTTGTAGTTGATACATCTGTGAAGTTTCACAGAACAATGTGCTGCTATCTGTCATCGTTTGTGGACAAATTCCCCATTCAAGTTAACTTGGGGTGTGAAATATGTAACAGGCAAGTGAAGCTTGTAAACACAAATTACTGTAAACAAGTCACCAGTCACAGTTGGGAAAGTACAATGAATTTCTTTTCAAATTAGTTCTCAGCACTAATGAAATTAAAATTGAAAAAAAGAACAAAAAAAGAAACGCAAAATGAAGCATCAGAACAATTTTTTTTCTAAATAAATAACAAAATAAAATAAAAAGCAAACCTGTGTGTCCATCTTTTCCCTGACAGTTGATGTCAACGCTGTCTTGATCCAACAAGAATTTCACCAGCTCTACATTCTTCCCATACGTACAGGCGCTTAAAAAAAAAATTGTCACATTAGTGCATAAACATTTCAAGTTTTCTGTTGGACTGATGTGATCAACTTTCTCAGTGCAACAGGCAAGAAGTAACCTGCAGCATGACGAGAGCTACAATAATATCAAAACTGAATGGAAAATAAATGAACATTCAAGTTTAAGGTCTACACTGACCATTGGCAACGGGAATAAACATCCTAAAGAAGAAGGGTAGAGCTCTAAATTAACACTGAACCACCAGAGCAATCGTACTGCCAAGATGGACAGTGAAAATTGGTCACTTTTATCTTGCCCGCCACAGGTCTCAAACCTGGGTCATTGGTTGATACATGCCGAATTAATCAATGTTCGTTTTCACCAACTTAAAATTAAATAAAGATCAATCTATCATTTCTAAATACAACAAGTTTGGACTTTATATCTCTCACAATTTAGGGTCAAGGACACTTCAAAGTACCTATACTAACCGACTTTGGACAGCTCCAATGACCTTGACTCTGGAGTGAGATTGAACAAATTTGTATAGTATGTGTGTCTCAGTGAAATTGATCATGCATCAAAGAATTCATCATATTAATATTAATAACCTAGAAAAAAACAAGTACAATTGTGTGAAAAAGTTTCATTTTTATACAAACATTTGTTGACCCTGTGACCTTGAAGTGAAGTCATTCCTTCCTGATCATTTATGAGGTCTCGTGGGTATACACCATCTCACCAAGATTGATTGTGATAGTTGGAATAGGTTCTGAGATATTAATCCAATTTCAAGTTTTGCACAGACGGACGGCAGACAGTGGACAGCGGACAGACAGAAGGGCGGAGGGACTTTTTTTTTTTTAATGTCATTTTTGGACTATTTAGGACTCATCTTGGACAGATTAGCAAAATCCTGGACCTTTTATTTATTTATTAAAAATTTTTGGGGTGAGTATATAAACTCACATTGCTATGCATGCGAGTAAAAAAACTAAAATGAAACCTGTGAAGCGGCGTTTCACTGAAGACGTTCTCTTTGTTTAGACTTTCTGTTCCGGTCAGGTTTACCAGCTGCTTGGCAATTTCCAGTTTGCCATTGTAGCAGGCTCTGCAGACAACACACACAAAACATAACTATTGGTAACACTGTGCTCACACACACCACACTGACTAACAAACGCAGGACCACAAATGCATACCTTCCCCATGGAAGTATAATCTGCTATTAAGTTTATACAGAGGCCTGTCCTATCCTACCCTACCCTATAACTCGAAGGTCGCAATGGCACCACAGATGATCATTTAACCAGAAACTCCATCTTTCTCTGTCCTCAGCAACCCTGATGGCTTTGCTGTCAAGCCTGTCCATTCTCGAATGTTGTCCTCCCACCTCTTTTTCGGTCTCCCTCTTCTTCTACCTCCTTGCTTGTGTCTTTGCAAGGCCTGATGATCTGGTGACATGGCCATACCATCGGAGTTTCAGATTCTTCATCACTGTGAGCAGGTCATCGTGTTGTCCAATGGCTTGTGTGATGGTCTGTAATGCATGCAGTCAATCTAAAATTTCAACAAAACTGATCTCCTTTTCTTCATCTAATAGCGATCTCCCTGCCTTTACACTAAATGTATGAGTGATAAATGTGTAACATGTGAGCGTTTATGCTGACTTATGATTGCCGCACTTTGAGTCTGATTTAGAAGTGCCGCATGTATATAGCATCCAGTTTGATGATGATGCTGATGACGATAATGACGTTGATGATGACTGTTGTTGTCTTTATTATTATTATTATTATTATTACGTAAGACAGACATACAGATGCAGCGGGGTGTCACCATAGATGTTTGGTTGATGTGGTTCAGCCCCATGGTCAAGCAGGTAGTGTAGAACCACCAGATGACCCGACTTGCAGCAGAAGTGCAGCGGGTTGTGTCCTTCATCATCACACACTGTCACTGAAAACAAAACAAAAAGATGATAAAGATGATGATAATGATGATGATGATGATGATAATAATGATGATGATGATGATAATGATGGTGATGATGATGATAACAGCGAGGATGACTCAAACGCGAGACTCCAAACTAAAGTTTTACTGCACTGCAATAGAAATAATCATTTTGTGCAATGAGATTTCAAAAGCTTGAGAAAAAAAAACTAACCAACAAACCAGTCATGATGATGATAGCGACTTGCCTTTAACATCCCAAGTTTGCACAATGAGTGTGTGTGTGTGCGTACTGTGTGTGTAAGAATGTGTGTAAATGTGAGCGTGTATGTTGGCTAAAGATTACCACGCTTTGAGTCTGATTTAGGAATAAGACGTATACAGCATTGAGTAGTATTATTGTGACCATGATCATAATGGGGAGAAAGATGTAATCTTGTTTCATACAGGTGTTCATAACAAGTTCATACTAAACAGTCTCAACGAGATAATAAAACAAAACAGACAGAATGGGGAAAGAGAATGCAACAAAGAAAAAACATCAGCTAGTGCATTCTCAGTTAATATCGGCTTTGTTATCAATGTTGCCTTTGATAAACAGTTGGGTGGTTTTCAAGTTGCCTTTGGTGCAAGCTACATGCACACACACACACACACACAAAGTGGTGAGAAAGACAGCTGCCAAGAAAAGAGGCAGCCAGTTATAAAGACAGAATAGAAAGTGGGAACAGAACTTTTACCATCAGCTTTATTATCAACGTTGCCTTCAACCAGCAGCTGGGTGATTTTCAAATTGCCTTTGGCGCAGGCCAAGTGTAAAGGCCTGTCTCCCACACTACCACTGATGTTGACACCAACACCACTCTGGATTAGGAACTCCACCACCTGCAAATAGAAAATGCATCAGGAAGAAATACGAGAAAGAATGCAAGAAAGAAAGAATGCAAGAAAGAAAGAATGGAAGGAAGAATGCAAGAAAGGAAGAATGGAAGGAAGAATGGAAGGAAGAATGGAAGGAAGAATGGAAGGAAGAAGAATGCAAGGAAGGAAGAATGCAAGGAAGGAAGAATGGAAGAATGCAAGAAAGGAAGGAAGGAAGAATGGAAGGAAGAATGGAAGGAAGGAAGAAAAAAGAAAAGAGACAAAACTTACGGATACAAATAACATTACCAACGCATATCAATTTATTGTCCTCTTCATGATAACCAACAATATTTTTGTCTTGCGATGAACATCAGAGATATGAAATAAATTCTGAAATAAACGTTAAAATGCCAGTTATTACCACTTCCAACATCCTTCCACCTATTAAGTTATTTCATTTTGCCAACAAGAAGGTGAACACACACAAAAAAAACCAAAGAAACAAAAAACTAGGAAAAGAAAAGAAAGAAGAAATGAAAGAGACAAAAAGAAAAACAAAGATCTTTCTTGTTTTAAAATTTTTTTTTTCTTCTTTTTTTTTAACGATTACACAATTTCAAACAAGTCAGTAACTCACCTTTTCATGGCCAAAGTAACAGGCAATATGCAAGGGAGAAAACTTGACTATGTCCCCAACATCTAGTTGTGCCCCATGTGCATACAGGATCCTGGCAATCTGGAGAGCAGAGATAGCAGTATATTGTGTTAACTATCTCACAAGCTTATCTTATAGTTATAATGATTATCAAAACTATTTGTAAACTACCGTCTTCATAGTTTATGATCATGTTGAATGAACAGTGAAGTTTCCCGTCTACACCCATTATTCTTTCATCTTGCCCTCCACGCAGGATTTGAACTCAAGTCATCATCGGTGTGGCTGGCAAACGCTCAACCACCAAGCTATGGCAGGGTTCACTTTCTTAGTGAAAGTATTGTAATAGTATAGTAGTGATGGCAGCACTGACTGTCAGTCTTTCGTCCTCTAGTTGTTCATGTTCATTACAGTAAGCTAGTAACTTGCCACACATGTAGGCTTTCAGATGCTGAACATTGTTGTTATTAATATCCATAATAAAACCATTCATGCTAGTCTCCTTGCTTCCTCCTCTTCTCTTTTTGAATCAATTTAATCAATAAATCACTTAATATAACTCCTATCCTATCCTATCCTATCCTATCCCATAACACGGAGGTCGTAGGGGCACCACAGATGATCGTTTAACCAGCGTACTCCATCTTTTCCTGTCCTCAGCAACCCTGATTGTTTCGCTCAGTGTCAAACCAGTCCATTCTCGAATGTTGTCCTCCCACCTCTTTTTTGGTCTCCCTCTTCTTCTCCTCCTTGCACTGTGCCTTGCAGGATGGTCTTTGCAAGACCTGATGATCTGGTGAAGTGGCCATACCATCGGAGTTTCCGTTTTTTCACCACTGTGAGCAGGTCATCGTGTTGTCCAATGGCTTGTGTGATGGTCTGTCGGACTTCGTCATTGGTGATGTGCTGGGTATAGGAAATGCCCAGAAGTCTTCTGTAGCACCTCATCTCCAAAACTCATAGTCAATCAATCATCACCACCACCACTATCAACTCCTCCTCCTTTAACTTCAGTACAATTTTTTTAAAGCGCACCTGGCTTGCTGACTGCATGAAGTTGTGCATGTTATAAGTCTACATCATCATTATAATTGTCGTCTTCTTCATGATCTTTACTATCAACTTCATCATCGCCATCATCATTACCATCATCGTCATCTTTACCCTCATCTTTCTCACCATCATCATCGTCATTACCCTCATCATCATCGTCGTCTTCTGACCTCAAGATGTCCACACATGGCCGCGATGTGAAGCGGTGCGACATCGCTGTGGCCAGGCTGGTTGACATCTGCACCTCCATCCGCCAAGGCCTCCACCTGTTCCACATCCCCCTATGCAACAAGAAAATAAAACTTGAAACCTACAACTTGTACAAGTTATAGTAGATTACAAAATTCCTACAGTTCTTCAAATATGATGGTCAGTTTGATGCTATGTTCAACTTAGTTTGCAGAGCATCTCGCTGGGTTTATTTTTTTTAAATATATAAAACATAGTTATTTTTTTAAAATTGCTTCTTTAAACTTGCATGCTCTTCTTCAAGGTTCTGAGTTTCATTCGACTGACTTGATTGAATAAGTTACTGTGCTTTATGGACTACAAGGAGATACTTTTTTCGTCGACTTTGACCCAAGTGTCTTACATGTAGCTAAAATCGGTCTAAAAAAAGTCAAGATTCATAATAGTTCAAACGACTCATAATAGTTCAAACGACTCACAAAACAATTCACATTCACAATAACACAAACAATTCACATTTGAGTCAACCGGGTGAGATTGCGTCTTAAGTGTGTCTTATAATGGGGGTGGCCTCGTGGCGCAGTGGATAAGTCGCCGGTTTCCTATGCCAAAGGTCGCGGGTTCGTTTCCCGCAAGGGGCGAACGTATGTGACTTAGGTACGAGACTATTGAGGTCACCGAGGGTTTTCTACGGGCACTCCGGTTTCCTCCCTCCCTTCAATAATGGTACAGGACGCAGTCAATATAAAAATTTCAAAAATAAAAATTCGATTTTCTTTCCGTCTTCTAATAGCGATCTCCCTGCCTTTACACCACCTGTTTGAGTGATGGATGTGCGTTTGGTGTGTGTGAGGGTGGATGAGACAGGTGAGCGTGTATGTTGGTATAGATCGCCGCGCTTTGAGCCTCAATGATTTGGGGAAAGGCGCGTATAGCATCCTGTATTATTATTATTATTATTATTATAATATGTGCGTAATTTTTAATTTTCTTGTGCACCTTATATATGACTGAAATAATATGTTTTTGCAAATTCAGGGGAGGGAGGGGGAGAGGAAAGGGCAGAGATGTAGTGAGGGGGAACGCTTTATAATGTGTAGCGCCTTGTATTCCATAAAATACTGTAGGTAAATTGCAGGCATATATATATATATATATATATATATATATATATATATATATATATATATATATATATATATATATATATATATATATATATATATATATATATATATAAATATATACTGATGAAGATCCACTGTCATGAGTGGAAGAAAATGAAATTGGAGCCAAATGTCATCCTTACTTTGTAGGCAGCCAGATGCAGAGCGGTGAACTGGTTCTTTGTCAAAGCTGACCATTTTACGCCTTTCCGCAATAAAAGCTTGATCTGACTGCTGCTGGCTGTAGACATTGATATATATATTTTTTCTTTTCTTCAAAGTAGATCATAAACACTCTTACCTTATAAACATATACATGTGAGAGGGTGCATGTAGGATCAAAGAAAATGACACTAATTTTTAGTTTTACATCATAAACTAGCTACAAAAACATTTGTACACACACAAAAACATACACACACACACACATGTTCACAGCATTTATAGTTTCATACACCCATAGTTGAACTTTAAAGAGTCTAAGACTGGACACGCTGCCAAGCTTTATTCTACTGAACCTAGTTTTACCACATAAATGGTTTTATTGTAACATAGATCAGTCAAATCACAAGTTTTTGGATACATGCATCATTATTTAAAAAAAATTAAAATACAGTTTATTATATTAATTTATTCTTGAGAAATTTGCATCTACCCCACTCAAATTCAAATCCCCCATTCCTAAACACTTCTTCCTCTCACACATTCTCTTCTCCTCCCTGCTTAAAAAGTTACTTCCTATGCCTATCAATATGTCTCAAACTGAGTGCTCAAATTGACCTGCATTGGTTGTGCTGGCACTTTCCAGTTTAACGTTTCTGAGAGTCTCACGTACATAGGCAAAAGGACAGATTGCATTGGCTGCCATGCGAAGAATACTCTAAATGTATTCTCTTGCTTACACATCCCGTGCGTACTCTCTTACTTACATCCAGAAATACAGCTAATGTGGAGTAGGGTTAGGCCTGCGTCCGTCATTTCACTAATATTGTCATCCGTCAGCAGAGAACGAACGGTGGACAGGTCTCCAGAACTGCGACAAAAGCTGCCTATCACACACGCTCTTATTACAACATCAAGACCACATGATTAATTGTCCGCATTTAGTATTTAAAAAACAAATTGACAAAATAACATAAATAACAGGAAATCATACAAGTTAAAAAAATATATTAATATTAAATTTGAATTATTATTAAAACACCACATCTTTGAGTGAACATAATGATCAGAAATAACAGTAACACAAAAATTACACACATACACACACCCTAATTTTTTTTCAAACATATACATATGAAATATAAATTATAATTTAAAATATCTCATGTTTGAGTAATATATGTATGTTTGCTGTGTATTATTTTAAATTATAGTGTGTGCAATATGTCAGTTGGTATATTGGTACAGATCTCTGCACACTGAGCCTTACTGCTCCTATGGGAAAAAAAGTGCGCTCATCATTATTACCACCATCATTATCATCATCATCAGTCAGGTAGCAACATTTGATTGAAGGGTATTTTCTATCCGAAACATATAATGAGTAAACATTCCCACGGAAGGAAGCTTTGAGCCTGATTGTTACATTCAATGTTGAATACGGCAGCAGTGCATGTACCTGCAAGCCTGCTGCAGCTCGCTCCAGTCTGTCTCTTTCGGTCGTAAATCCTCTATCACTTTGGACCGAAATAGAGCATAGCTCTCACTGATCTTCTTTTTCAGCTCATCTGAAAATAGAACACAAATAATATCTGTCCATGCATATAGTTAGAATTGTTACAAATCAAATATGCTGCATTTGACATATATTGCAAGACAATCAACCAAAAAAAATGTCCGCGGCTTCAACACATTTGTCTTATGAGAAATAATATGTTATGCCATATGTATGGCTAAAATCTGAAAGAAGCCAATATTCATAATAGTCTTCTTAATTTTATTGTGATTCTTATAACATGCTGCACATTATGTTTGGGGGATTACATATAAAATTTGTGAGTGGGAATAGGAGAGGGGAGCACAGGTTTCATTCTGTGCTTTGGTGGTTGCCGTTCAAGTATGGTCACCAATCCATGTACTAACCATGCTTGATGTTGCTTACTAAAATATTTGTAGTGTAACTAGACTACTGCACCATGTACATAACAATGTAAATTTACAAGATCAAATGTTTTTTCATGGGCAATGCTGCACATTTACTTAGAAGTCTTTGCCACAGAACAAACGTATAACCCCAAAAAATGTAATGTCGGTATAAACATTTTAAAGACCATAATCCTTCCCTCTGACTTCTAAGCTACTGGCACTGCAAAATAAATGTATTCATTGTGATTCTTTCAAAATAATCCTCACCTGTGCAAGAATATGTAGGTCTAGACTTGTAATTCCCCATGATCTAAGAGTTCAATGTGGATGTTGATCATTACTTCTTAGACTAAACATTCTATTTTTTTATGGAGTACGAAAACTAAAGAAATAATTAGGATGAACATGGTAAAAGCAACATTGCAACTTCTATTAGTATTGTATTCCACTTCCAACAGAAAACGTTTGGTACGTGCTGTTCAAAAGTTGTAGGCCTACAAGAGAGGGAAAATCAGATCATCACAATTTTCTACACTTTAGATGAATTAATACTAATAAGTACAACATTCTAGAAAACTCTAAGATGTACAGATTTTCTAAAACTGTCAAAATAAACTCAAAAGTCATCCAGTGCATTCATTCATGGACTTCTGTCGTCTGCCACAAATTAAGTCGGCCATATTGGATCTCTCAATTTCGCAAGGCATCGCGCGAGATCTTTGTTTGGAAACGAAGTCAACAAGATGGAGACGAAAGTGGGGAGAAGTCATGCCTTTGAAACAGAATCATGACTGTCTTTCTCAACAGAGAATAAAATTGCAGGTCAAGATTTGAGGCTCTCATTTCTTATATCTGGTTTGTGAAAAAAGTCATGTTTGGAGAAAATGGCGGCCTGCAATTGGGCGAACGAGGAGTATTTTTCAGACCTCATGTGTACAGATCAGCGGGCGCACACTGCATTAGAACTGTTGGTAGACGATCTTCATGTGGAAAAAGACAAAACAATTTATACTTTTATGTGTCATTCGGGATCAGAGGACTTTCTGTGGGGACTCGTACGCCTCCTTGGCAATGATAACCCTCGGTGAGTGGATGTAAAATAAAAACTTTACACATTTGAGAAATGTATATCTTTGTACAACATTGCAATACTAACCTGCGGAAGTTTTGTTTTTCTAACAGAGTTGTTACCTTTTGGAACGATTTACCAGTTACATTAAAGCAAGCACCTAACATAAATTCTTTTAAAAATCAGTTGGATGAATTACCAAAATTTAAAGAGATTTTCTATTGCTATGATGAATGATTTGTAGGAAAATTGCATGCATAACAGACCCATAACAGTAATTATACTGTCAAAGAAGGGACATTCGCAAAGGCCTCACGGCCTATTTTGTCCTCACACTACTACTACTACTACTACTATAGTTTAGATAGATCATTAAACGATGAATGCAAGTCACTAACTGAGTAACTCGTAACAAAAGCGTGAACATACGCTTCACTTAGCATCAAGTGCTCTGTATTCAAGCTTTAATTGGCAACGTTATGATGAGCTTAGGGTCAATATTGCACATGTATGCATGAAAGTGGTGTTGAGAGGTAGTCCAATTCAATACATAAGTTGCTACTCAGGAGAATGCTTTCAGCATTTTCCACAAAGATTATTATTATTAACTCCAAAGTATGGATGATAACTGGCTTTGCTTAATTTTGGCCTGGCTTTTACTAATTACACTCTCCAGTATAATTTTTACGTAATTACAAACTAGCGAGAAAAAGAACAAGAAATCTTATTTTGAAGTGGATCACTAACAGATGTAATCACAGTAGACAAGTAATTTTTCATTTTCCTTGTTAGTGTTGCACAGTTTTTATTACTGATAGTCATATATATCAAAATCACATGATGAAATACAGAGCCTGGTTCTTTTGATGTCTACAATGTAATGCCCATAATGAATGTGGACCATAAAGATTAAAGTAGCCTCAGGCCTGTGAAGACCTTAGGGAACACAGCTGCCTCTTATCTTCAAAGAATAGATAATGACTCAATGAGATTGCAATGCCAAACATCTGACTCTATTATACCCTATTCTATCCCACGACTCGAAAGTCATTGGGGTACCATAGATGATTGTATAATAATAATAATAATAACGGATTTTTATATAGCGGGTACTCCAGCCTATGACCAGACTCACCACGCTTTACATAGTCATTACATATAAATTATACATGCACTCGATGAAACATCACTTTTGCTACAATACACCAAAAGACGGGACAGTAAAGGTGCAGACTATTTACAACTATGTACATAAATTACAAAAAAGACAAAAATAGACTATTTACAACTATGTACACAAATGACAAAAAGACAGAAGGTAGAATAGCAAAAACCTATTCACAGCTATTTATATGCCCGGTTAGGCCCAGGAAGAAAAACAGTATAAATATTTATTTACAGCCGTGTATACACTTACGGATCAGACATAGGCAATAGATGAGAGAATGGCAGTGGGACACAAATCAATCTGAATAATGCAGTTTGAAGAGGTGGGTTTTGAGGGCCTTTTTGAATGCTTGTGTTGATTGTATGTTGCGGATATGGGAGGGAAGGGAATTCCACTGCTTAGGTGCGGAGTAAGCGAATGCACGTTGGCCGTATGTCTTAGTGCGGGTGACGGGAACCTTGAGTGTGCGAGTGTCAGCAGAAGATCTTAAAGTGCGTGAAGGGGAGTAGACAGACAGTAGATCAGCAAGGTAGGAAGGACAAGAATCTGTGAAGAAGTTGTGACAGAGAACAGAGAGTTTGTACTCTATGCGTGCTTGCACAGGAAGCCAGTGAAGGGAATGTAGTAGAGGTGTGATGTGATCGCGTTTCTTTGCTCGGAATACTAGTCTAGCTGCTGAGTTCTGAACCTTTTGTAGTTTGTCAATGATGTGCTTCGGGGAGCCAGCAAGGAGAGAGTTGCAATAGTCCAGACGAGAAAGGACGAGAGCGCAGACTAGGGTTTTGGTGGCAGGGACTGTAAGATAGTGGCGAAAGGAGCTGATTTGGCGTATGGCCGTGTATGCAGATCGACAGACGTTGGAGATGTGGTTGTTGAGGGACAGGTCGTCGGAGAGAATGTAGCCGAGATTTCTTGCTGAGGATGAGAACTGAATGTTTGTTGTCCCTACTGTAAGCGATGTTGGGAGAGGCGAGATTGAGGAGGAGGTGGTGTGTTTGTGAATGAGGAGGGCTTCAGTTTTATCATCATTAAGCTTAAGCTTGTTGAGTGTCATCCATGACTTAATGTCTGTGATGCAGTTCTCCAAAGTCTGAACAGTGGAATTAATGAGAGAGGGGGCGGTGGATTTATACAGTTGTGTGTCGTCTGCAAATGACTGACTCTCAACAGCATGCTTTCTAAGCAGGAGAAGCAGTGGCTTGGTGTACAGAGTGAATAACACCGGCCCCAAAACGGAACCCTGAGGCACGCCGCACACCAAGTCTGCTGTGCTGGAGAAACAGCCATCGACAGTGACTGCTTGTGATCTGTCAGAAAGATATGAGTGGAACCAAGCCAGGACCGAGCCAGAGATTCCAAAGTAGTGTTGAAGAGTGTTAAAGAGAATGTGATGGTCGACTGTGTCAAAGGCGGCTGAGAGGTCTAATAAGGTGAGAACGGAGACGTTACCATTATCTAAGGCAAGCAACAGATCATTGGTTACCTTTAGGAGGGCTGTCTCAGTGCTGTGGAAGGGTCGGTAGGCAGACTGGTTGGGGCAAAGTAAAGCGTTATCATATAGGTAGGCAAACAGTTGTTTGAGAACAATTTTTTCTATGACTTTGGACAGGAAGGAGAGGTTTGAAACAGGTCTATAGTTCTTTAGATTATTTTTGTCTAAACTTGGCTTTTTAAGGAGGGGTTTGATGACAGCCGCTTTGAGCACAGACGGAACAACACCAGAGGACAGACTCTCGTTGATAATGTGGGTAATGGTCGGGAGTAGAGGGTCAAGATTCTCTATCAACATGGGGGTAGGAATGGGGTCGAGAGAGCAAGATGTTGGTTTTGAGCTTAAGATGACTTTCTTGACTTCTTGCTCTGTTATTGGTTGAAAAACTTCCATCTTTGCGGTGGTGAGGGAAGGTGAGAATGGGTTAATGAGTGGGATCTCATGGCTATCAAGAGCGGCCCTTATGTCAGCCACTTTCTGTGTGAAATAATTACAAAATACTTCTGGGAGCTGACATGCTGGATGTGTGGATGGGAGTGATGTTGCATTGCTCTTACCCCTTAGCTGATTGCAAATGTCAAACAACTGTTTACAAGTTTCGCTGCTGCTGATTCTGTCGCTAAAGTACCGGGTTTTGGCAGTCTGGACTATTTTAGTGACCCGTTTTTTTGCAGCGGTGAAAATCTGCTTGCTGACTTCTAAACCCGATTTGAGCCACTTTTTCTCAGCTTTGCGTCGGTGTTTTTTCGCCTCGGAGAGCTCGTCCGTAATAGACTCGTACCAGGGTGCTGAGCGAGTTGCCTTGACCTTTTTCTGGGCCACGGGAGCGTGCCGATCAAGCGCCGCCTGAAGTGTACTATTCAGCTGATCCACAGTGGGGCACAGTTCTGGGGTCACTTTAGTGGTAAGCTCTTGCTTGAAAGCGTCCCTATCCATGGTACGCAGGCTGCGAGCCTTCCTGAACATGGGGGGAGAAGGGGGGGCTGCGACGCTTAGTTCGCACATGACACAGAAATGGTCAGATGTTAATTCCTGGGTGACTAAAGTTGATCTAACAACGTTATCCTGAGGCCTATGCATAACCCAATCTATGATGTGACCACGGCTGTGGGTGGGTTCTGTGACTGACTGAGAAAGACTAAACTGATCTAAAAGTTCAATCATTTTTGCGGTGGAAGGTTGCTGGGGTTGGTCAAAGTGAAAGTTAATATCTCCTAGAACTATGTATGTTCCTGACAGTGTGTTGCAATAATCAAGCAGGACTGGAAATTCTTGGTGGAAAATTGCATCAGTTAATTTATTTTTCTTGCTTGGAAAGGTGCGATATATGCAGATGAAGTGAATGTTCTGCTGTGGAACGGACAGGCTAAGTTGAACAACTTCAAAGGACGAGTGAGTGAAAACGAAGTCTGTAATGATGCCAAGGTGACGGGACAGACTGTTTCTGTAAATGATAGCGAGGCCACCACCGCGGTTTGAGCGAGGCAGCGAGCATACAGAGTAGCCAGAAGGGGTTAAATCAGAGCATTTACCCTCGTCGCCAGTCTGCCGAAACCAGGTTTCTTGGATGAACATTATGTCAGTCTGCTTGTGTGAGATGAATTCTTGGAGAGCGGTACGTTTTTCAATGGGACCTAGTGATTGAGCATTGAATGATGCAATGCGTAGGCCTAGAGGACTATGGCTATCGAGGTGTGAAGATAGGGGTTGAGGGGAGAGGTTGATGTGAATGAGATTGTCTGTGTTACAGCGATGAGTCTCAGGCCTAGTGGTACACTCTGACTGTGATGCAACCTGAAGCGTGGGGTTAGAGTTGGAAAGCACAGGCGATCTGTGTGTAAGGACAACAGGGATAGACGAGATGTTTTGTTTGCGTTTGCCTCCACGACTAGTCCGTTTTCTGGGCAAATGACGGCCGATCGAGAGCTCTTTTAATCGGAACACAAGGTCGGGAGCGAGCTGCGTGCGTATAGATTTCAATGACAGTAGCTTTTCGCGTGTGTAACTTGTGGATGGGATGCCGGAACAAGATGGCGGACTGCGTGAGTGCAAGAACGCACAGTGAACGAAGCGAAAAAAAGATAGAGTAACCAAACGAACATAGAAAGAGAAGCAAAGCAACGCTACACTTACTTGAGGATCCATGAGACAACAATTACACAATACAAAACTCACAACAAAACACTGTAAACACCGCAAAATCAAGTAGCTTTCCAACAAGCAGGGGTAGATATGAGAGGGGAGCAGTTCTGTTTCCCAAGCTCTACATTTCCTTCTGTTAAAATGTTTAACCAGCGTACTCCATCTTTCTCTGTCCTCAGCAACCCTCATGGCTTCACTCAGTGTCAAGCCAGTTCATTCTCAAATGTTGCCCTCCAACCTCTTTTTCTGTCTCCCTCTTCTTCTGCCTCATTGCACAATGCCTTGCAGGATGGACTTTGCTAGGCCTGATGTTCTGGAGATGTGGCCATACCATCAGAGTTTCCGTTTCTTCACCACTGTGAGCATGTAATCATGTTGACCAATGGCTTGTGAGATGGTCTGTTGGACTTTGTCATTGGTGATGTGCTGGGTATAGGAAATGCCCAGAAGTCTTCTGTAGCACCTCATCTCCATGCTTTGTATTCTTCTTTGTAGATCTGCTGTGAGGATCCATGTTTCGCAAGCGTAAATGAAGATGGAGATGACAAGGGATGATGATGTGCTGGGTATAGGAAATGCCCAGAAGTCTTCTGTAGCCTACACAGCAAGGTGAGCAAGGGTGGCGGTCCCTCTCTAGGAGGCAGTCAGACCCATGGGTGCGCTATCTGCTTCGTCAGAGGACTTCCACTGTTTCTTGCCAACTTCTAAGGTCGAGAATGTTCACGGTCATCCGAAGACGGAGCAGCTTGCACCCTGTTCCTGGTATACTTACGAAATGCATCGAACTTTTCAATGAAAAGAAATGTGTCCATTTTGCCCATTGTCAGAAGATTGCATTTAAATACAACTAACTATACATCCAATTGTGCAATAAGGTAATGCCAGTCCTGATAATGATTGATGAATGTAATTTACTATGAGACAACCTTGGAAAGATAGAGGTGTTCCTGTAACCTTTCCATGATGGGGAAGGACAACATTCATGAATGGAGTGGCTTGACACTGAGTGAAGCCATGAGGGTTGCTGAGGACAGAGAAAGATGGAGTACGCTGGTTACACATTCATCTGTGGTGCCCCAACGACTATCGAGTTACGGGATAGGATAGGACAGGATAGGATGAGGGAGCAAGGCATTAGTGACTTCCCTATCTCAGCTTCAGGAAGGTGGTGCCCATCTCTCCTTCGTTGTTGTCTTACATTCCCCGGTTCTAATAGCTGGTTGGATTGGGATGTGCTGTGTTCTGTTTTGTTCTTTGTGTCATTTGGTGGTTGCATCCAAGTACTAAACGTTTTCATCCAAGTTGGTGTTTAGAATCACTGCATTCAGTGTCATTATTAAAGGTTATTGCTATTATTATTTTATTATTATAATTCTACTGCGTGCTCTGACCACTAGTCACTATGCTATTTTGTCACTCTATGAGACAAGGCTATTGTGCCTCCAATGAGACAACCTTATCACTTTTTAAAAGTTCATTTGATCATTGATGAGATCTGCACTTAACATTCTGTTTCATATATTAGATTTTTTAAAATCAATAATATCAAATGTAATGATGTTTACTGCTGTTACTAACAGTAACACGTTTTATTAACTGAACCTAGGGAATCATTATTCTGTAAAGTAATTCATAGCTTTTGTTTATACAACTCAAATTACCCTTGAGTCATTTAATGTGGCAACTTTGATTATTGCTGCCATCATAACCTGCGTAAGTTATAATAAACAGCTTGGAGTTCAGCCTAAATAATTCTTCATAATTTTTTTTCTGTTAGATATGGTAGGGTGGTCTGTGACGTAGAAAAAGACTCTGCTACTGTTTTGAGTGTTGTGTTCAGCAGTACAGCAGTACAGCAGTGTGGCTCAGTGGTTTTGAGGACTCACCTGACTTGCAGGAGAACCAGGGTTTGCATCTTGAGGGTGATAGGATGTGTGTTGTGTTTGGTTTTTTTTTTCTCTCACAAGAGTGGACTTTCAGTAATTACTCTTAGGTCAATTGTTGGTTCACTGCCCACTCTCCCACCTTAGACCTACCCTCCATTTCTGTGAGTTTGTCTTTCTGACCTTTCCACTTTTACAATACTAAACTCCTTGTTTCAATTGGGTATGAAATCATGACCTCAAGGTTAGTCATGAATAAGACATGTGCCGATGAACAATGATTAGAGAAGGACTTTTTCACATGGATTTAATATTGTACTCTTTTAGATACATTTATAATTTTCCCGTTTCCCCAGTACACGTCCATGTCATTTCAGTTGAAGTATTGTTAGTGCCGTTCGACTAGCTCCAAGACACATGCAAAAAAGGTAGCTCATTGGTCCATGAGGTTTCTCAGAGCACAGACATGCAGCAAATATGTTTTGGCCTGTGGCTTTCATTTCTGACCAGCCAGCCTGACAAGTGACATGCGATATTTTGAGCCACTCTTAATTTTGAACAGCTAAAAAATACACTACAAGTATTGCAGTTCACGCCTTTTTAAATTGGGAGTCCCTTAAACCACCAGGTATTAGGATCAGGGGATTACGGTTACAATTTATGCCTTTACCGATCTGGCCAAGCCTGAGCTCTAGGGGACATTATAACAAATCGCTGAGCGCAATGTGTACGTCCAATCAGGCTTGACGTTAACACTTTTTCTGTCCCCCAAGCAGTCTGGGAATGGTGGGCATGCCTGATAACTGTTGCCAGCAACAGATAATCAAAAATGGAGATGTAAACTCGAGTGTTTTGCTTACAGGCACAACCAGATGGGAGCCCCTCTTTGCTGTCAAACTGAAAGCGCTTAGCTGTTCAAAAATAAGAATGGCTCAAAATATCACATGTCACACAGACCTGGAAAATAATTATAGATCAAAGAGAATATAAACCTGTGGAAACATAGACCTTGGGGAACATAGACTTGAGAGAATATATACCCATGGAAATGTAGACCTGGAAGAATGTAGATTTGGGTAGTTGGAGTTCGAGGGGCTAGGCCTGGGGTAACATAGACCTGGAGAAACATAGACCTGGGGGAACTTAGACCTGTGGTAACATAGACCGGAGGGATCATATAGACCTGGTGAACATAGACCTGAGGAAACATAGATTCTGGGCATTATGGACCTGGGGGAACAGAAGGAAATGTAGAGCTTGGGAAACAGAACTGCTCCCCTCTCATATACTGCCCCTGCTTGTTGGAAACCTACTTGTAAGTGCTAAGGTCAATTCATACAGTTTCAATGGGCCATGGATATTTTAGGATACTGTTCCTAGTACCTTATTCAGAGGCACAGAATAAGTACAGGTTTATAGAATGGCAGTAGCTGTTGATATTCACAAGCACGGCCCATTCAATAGCCTGCGGGATTCTATTTTGAGACAGGACTCTTTATTGTTAATTTGTATCAAACGGTTACACTTGACATCTGTACTTTTTATCTTGCCTTGAAAATACTATAAACTGAAGGCATACATTTGCAAAATGTCAAGTATGCTGTGGGGTACTGCTTGGGTAATGATATGGGTCAACCCCTGGGTTGGTTAGCTATGCTTAATGCTACAAGGTTTTGGACTAGTTACTGGCGCTGCAATAATAATATTAATGATAATGAGAATACTTCAGGATGCTATCACAAGCTTTTTCTTGAGTGGAACTCAAAGCACGGCGATCTGAAGAGATCGCTATTACAGAAGGCAAAAGGAACTCAATTTTTATTTTTCAAACTTGGACTGACTGCATCCAATACTATTATTGAAGAGAACAGAGGACACTGGAGTACCCAGAGAAAACCCAGGGCGACCTGAAAAGTCTCAGACCTATATGTGGCCTGTTCGTCTCCTGCATAGGAAACCTGCACCCTGTGAACTGTACTCCCATGCCACCCCATTGGTACCTCAACAAGGATTGCATAAATAACTTATTAACTATGTAGTATCTTGTAAATCGTCTCAGTCTCAAGTCTCAGTCAGTCTCAGGTTGAATGACTGGAGGTGATCGGTTTGTAATAAGTTCATGAATTGGGTGGCAAACTGTTTTCTGCTTATGTTAAGTCAGTCCTCATTGCGAAGAACATATCTCCAGTCCTTCTGAAACAAAAGTGAAGAACGCTTAATAAACAGACGGACAGACTCATAAGGAGGGACCGGGCAAGACAATAGTAAACGCTTAAGAGGCACACCAGCTCATTTCCTATATGAGCAGCACTGTTTAGTGCCTCCACATTTTGCTTGCTGCGGGCTAGTTATAGCTTGCCTGCACCCTCCCTTCCAGTGAAAGGAAAGGAAGCATCGGCGAAGCTATTTATAGCTAGCCTGGCTGGTAAAAAAAAAAAAAGTAAAAGCCTGGCCTGGCTGACTAACTTCAAAATCTAAAAAGCTTTGGTTGAGTCGCTGTGGAGGTAACGCTTGAGCTAAATTACTGAGGGAAAGGTCATTAAGTTTGACAGATCTATATTTGAGAAGAGTTCAATCAGCTGGAAATGTATTGGCTGGGAAAGTTCTTACTTGCGTTCATGTTATTCAGGACCATGCATACACTTTTGTACCTTCCAATGGTTCCAAATAATTAACATTTGATATATGAGGCTTATCAGGTCACCTACTCCTTCCAATCAGAGTATAAAGCAAGGTGCACATGCATTCCACTGCATTGGCTTTAAAGATCCTGATGCTCATGTCCTAACAGCGAGTGACAGAAACACCAGTACACCCGGCATGAACTATATTTCCTGATTTCCCCTTTCTCTTCCCTCCCCCTCCCCCTACTCTCTCCTTTGACTGCACTGCTCTTGTGGCTGCTGCACTTTACTGAAAAAGCAACTTGCATTTTGCATGCCTTTGTGTCAAATAAAAAAAATTTAAATCCAAACAAAAAAATCCAAAATGTTGTTGATTCTAGAAACAATAATAATTCGTCTTAATTTTTTCTTAGTGTTGTCCATGAACTAAGAGCAATGTGTGTGTGTGTGTGTGTGTGCGCGCGCGCTCAAGCATGTGTGAGGTATCCAGTATTTTGAAAGCTTCAGGAGTACCTGCTGAATCTCGTTCTTGGATAACAATTGATCTGGTCCAGCCACTTGGCAGACTTTAACTGCAATTATTATTCATTGACTGTATTGCTTTTCCTGTGCTGCAGAGTGGCTGGCAACTCAGCATACATTATCGGGACGCTAGCGGAGTCGGACCTAGGATGTGGCAGAATCATGGCCCTGGCAAAAAGTCGCCATGCAGAAAGTCGCCGCATTCTCGCTGACCTGACTCGCATGCTGACCTTTGATGACGCAGAGAGTGTGATGAATGCAGCCGGCACTATGGGAACACTGGTATGTTTTGTGAAGATTTTATTGCAGATCGTTTTTATTCTATTGTATTTTTTAAATTGTGTAGTAAAGTTTGAATGCTAGCAGTTGTCTGTTTTATTCTATTTTTCTGTTTATTAAAATAAAGTTGTGTAGGTGGTTCAAGATGTTGGGATTGGAAGTCACTGTCTCTCCTTTTCTATATCTGTTTCTCTCTGTCTGTCCTGCTCACTCTCTCCCTCTCTTGTCTGTCCTTCTCACACACACACACACACACGCACACACACACCCACACACACTCTCTCTCTCTCTCTCTCTCTCTCTCTGTCCATCTCTCTCTTTCTCTCTTACATAAGAAGAGGAGAAATGAGCCATGATCCACATTTTGTTGTGATCTAGTGTTTTTTTTTTAAGGCACATCTTTCAACATCTTGCATTGTATTATTATTTAGCACCAAACTGTTTGATTAGGTGAGATGGATGACAATGAACTGGCTAAACTGTATTTTACTAAAGTGTGGCCATATTGCAAAATAAAATTTAAAGCAATGTTCAAACGCCTGTCATAATGCCTTGCAAAAGGTAATAATGATTTGTTGAATTGAATTTGAATATTGTGCCTGCAAGGGAGTTAATTTTGCACTGGATTGCCATTGGACTTTGATGAAATGTGGGACATTAGGCCAGCATTCCCTGGCCTGATCAAACCCATTTGGGCACCAAGCTCCAGGAGTCTGCCGTGGAAGTACAGAAGAAAACTGTAGACTACTTGGTAACCATTAAGCGCAGATATAGGCATGGTCACGAGTGAAATGCAGAAGAAGATGACAAAGAAGAAGAAGAAGAGCAGAAGAAACATTTAACGTCAAACTTTCTTCATTACTGGGGAGACACAAAATTTGTGTAGAACACAAAGGGTATAAGTGTCTCACCTACAGAGATGGGACTGGAGTGTATTGACATCACCCTGGATATAATACCTAGTCAATTGTGTCCTCCAGGGAATGAGGGAATGATAGGAAAGATTTATCTCCCCTTCTCTGCTGCCAATGGTTTGCATTTGTGGATGTGTGCCATAGATACAGATGGTCATTTCTCTATATTCTCAGCTGATCTGGACTTGCTGAAAATCAAGGGACTGATTTTCCAAAGCATAGGGAGACACCTCAATAAAGTCCTGAGGTAGAACATCTTCATGAGAAAAAAAAAAGTACCCACAATTTGGCTGTTTGGCCACCAAGACGGGAAAGAACCTAATGTTTTGAAAGACAATTCATTGCATTCGTCCCCTTTATTTCTGGCAGGCAGAGAGTCAGGAGGGAAGAGCGTGGATGCTATCAGAGCCGTCTATGCGTGATATGATACAGCACATCACCACTCTGCTCAACAACGACAACTTGTGGACTGCCAGCAATGCTGCCTTAGTTCTTGCCAGGTAAATATGTAATTGTTGGGGTTTTATTTGTGAAGATGGTTAAAAGGCGGATTTATGTCTAAGTGTGATGAGTGTAGGCGGGTACTGTTGTCTTATTATATTTGTCCTGTTTTGATTTTATTTATTTATTTTTTTTATGCCATGTTTTGTTTGTGATTTTTGTGATGAGTCTTATTGTCGTATAAATTGTATTTGTCCTGTTTTGATGTGGTTTGTATTTTTGGGGCCATGTTTTCTTAACCCTGCGACATGCCCAATTTTCCTTTCTTTGCTTAGAAGAATGTGACAGCAGCATCTGGAGATTAATGTGTTCATGTATGGTTTGATGAGTTCGTTGTATAGAGGCGGTGAATTCCAAATGAATGGGTCTTTGAATTTTTGCATCCGTGACTATTTCAGGCTGTGCATATCGGAAGAAGGATGCAACGCAATTCTGCTTCACCCCAATGCTCAAGCCATTCTGTCCTGCCTTGTGCAAGCGCTTGGTGTGGACGAAGCTGGTACATAAGAATTTTTTGTTTAATAAATATTTTATTTTGAATCTTGCAAGACCTTCTTCACTCCTTCTTGTTTTAAAATATTTTATTTTAAATCTTTGTGTGATTTTCTTCTTCCTTTCTTCTTCTTTTTCATCAGTCCATTGTTGAGTGATCTATCTTTTTTCCTTTGTGATGTTCTCATACTTCTGTTTCCTTCCCTAAAGTAGTGGCCACATTTGGCTTACATTTTACAGCTTATGCTTTTGGGTCACAGTAGTGGCGCCATGTTTATCATGGCCTGGTTCAAATTTATAAACCTGTGTAGCTGTGTAATCTCACTTTAACCAGGCATTTTTTCATGACCATGTAATGTATTCTTCCAAGATTTTACTATAATCTGAAACAACTTTACTAAGATCGACACGCAACAGGTGAATTCAACAGCCTTAGCTCGCCAAGTCGTGTGTAGCAGACAACCTATTTTGCGTGTAATCATGCGTGTGGAAGGAGTTTAGGTTGATCTCTAAACTCGCGACATCACACTGTCGCTTCTGATTGGTCTTTGTAGGTCTGGCTGATGTATTTTTGTAGAAGAAATCAAACATCCGCTATCCTTGTGAAATGTTGCATTAGCCAATACGCAAGGAAATACATAAGGAATATATAAGTGTAACACAAGTGTGGCCTGGTGCTACAGTGGCTGGGCCTTAAATGGTGTCTCTTGTGTTTCAATCTCTTTGCTGTATGACAATTATGCATATTCTCAGCATAGGTATTTATCAATCTTTCATTTCTTGTGGTATTCTGTTGGGGATTGAATTAATAATGTTGAACTCTTACTAGTATATAATCCTTAGAATTGATATGGGTGTTGCTCACTTTTTAAATTCTATTTTAGTTATTAGTTCCAGAACTGTAAAGCTCTGGAACTATTATTTTTACCTTTGTCCATCCGACACCCAGCCAGCGTCCGTCCATAGGTGACATTTGAGCACTTTTCTCTAAAACTAATGGACGGATTTCTTTTATCTTCAAATTATTGTTATATTTCACAATATTTTTAGAGCTCCGATTCATGTCTGTCTACCTTTTTTTTAAAAAATATAGGTATTACTTTAGGTTGTTTTTTTCCTTCAACGTTTAAGTCTTTACATTTTACTTCAGTATTTACTGAAAACATATGTAGCACTTATTGTAGCAGTTCTTCTTCGTCTTCTTGTTGTTGTTGAGTTGAGCAAACACAATCAATTTGTTGAATCACTTGCTGCTGTGGGTTGTTAGCCAGAAGTTGCAGTGATGGTGTGATGTAAACAGAAAAAAAAAAAAATAAAATAATAAAATTAACCAAACAAATGTGTTTGCAAATGAGTTATGCTGTTGTGGTCACAGTTCAGAATTTTTTTTATTATTATGATTATTTTGTTATTGACCTCAGCAAATAGGACTTTTTATGTCATGGTAACTAACAGTTCACCTACTTATAGGTCTTTAGATATTTATTTGAAAGTGTGTCTGAGGTCAAGATAAAAATTGAGGAGGAACTTATAAAATGTCTCTTTTGCGTTAAAAGATGACAATTTCCATATTATGTGTTCATACATTTTTGTGTGTGTGTAATATTTGCACAAATTTAATCTTAATTTTGTTTTAGGATGTATAAAGAAAAAGGTAATCCACTATTGCAGTAATTGGCTTATCTCCCTTAGAATAGCAAAAGTGTCACAGGCGTCCAACTGATGAATGCAGCGGTTGTTGAGGAACGTGCTCCAATACTTTTGTGTGAATTCATCAGGCGGGAGTTTTGAGTGCCTGTGGTGTTGAGTGATGCATAATGACTGTATCCAGGGGTCCTTTGCTAGATTTGCAAAGTGACATTATTGAAAAACTAAATGTCTTTTTAAACTGCTGACTTCTATATTTCTTTTTTTTTTTTTTTGAAAGCTTAAAAATATGGATTATTAAAGTTAAACTCTTCCATGATCATACTGTTTAGTTTTAAAAGTTTGATATAATAATAATAATAATGACTTCAGACTCACTTTAACAAAGGCGTCTAAACATATCTGTCATTAAATGTTGTAACAATTGTTAGATGTAATTAGAATAAGCTAACAGTTTTAGTTAGTGGTCTTACTAACTGTGTCTTATGGGTTCATGTTTCAATATTCTTAATTTTAGATTTTTGTGATATCATGGGCAGTTGTTGTTGTTGCGTAAATAGTCATAATTATTCACCCTGCATTGAACTGTCTGTCTCCAGTATCTATTCACTAATCTGCACATCACATCATCATCTTCTTCCTTTCTATCTTTAAGCTGAAAAGGCGTAGACATCAATTTGAAGGAGGCATGATTAAGTATTGCTTCAATATATAAATAAATAATTTTAGTTTTTTTAATCTTTGATTCACTTTCATTGATTTTATTTTAGGTTTTTCACGGAAGCAAACTTCTTTATATTCGCTCCTATGGCTTTTTCTAATGATTATAACATTGAGTTTGGAAGAAAAAAAAAAGGTTTTAATGCCAGCGAATTCCCATCTAAAATTTGCATCTATGGCATTTCAGCTTCAGTATGTCTCATCTTTGAAATGTCTTGTTGTACTTTTCATGATGTTATTATTCTGTTGACTCTGGATCAATGTTCCCATCATAATATCGTGTCTCCTACGTTTTTGCAGTAAAGCGCCATAACTTGACAGCCAGTGGTCTGACGAGTACGTTCTTCATTTTAACAAAAAATATATTTTAATTCCCAGTACCAATATTTTTTGGGATTGTCACTAACACACACAAAAAAGTTTGCTTTGAATGTATTTATATTCAGTGTGAGTAATTATCGTAGTTTCATTAAGAGTGACTGAGTTCTAGTGTTGCATGCAAAATATATATATCTGTTTGACGTTTAGCGTTGTGTTAATTTCCAGTGATTAATAACGAATAGCAAACATTTTGTTAATGAGTAGGGAAGTTTAAATCAGCGTTTAATGTCAGTGTGCACAGGTTTCAGTCAGCATTTTATTTTCATCCTGCACACACACACACACCAATAAGTATCATTGCACTTTTTTCATGCACTGTTGAGTTTTTTTTAAACAGCGTTTTATTGGAGTTTGTATTTTGATCATGTGATTTTTTTTTAGGTAGAATGTTCTATTTTCACTTCTAATTACAACAAATGATTTCTTTCTAAATTCATAGATTCTGTTTTCTTATGTTTCATTTTGAGTTATTTCTTCTTTTTGGTTTGTCCCTTGACTTAATTTTAAATAATTTTACCCAAAAGTGCAGTGGTTGGAGCACTCGCTACTGTGTCGAAAGTGAAGCACCGTCCGGTGCGGTTAGCACTTGGATGGGTGACCGCTAAGGTGTGAAGCGACAAACAACAACGCCCCCAGTTGACTCAACTGTGATTGAGTACCTACTCTCTTGAGGGTGGGGAAGGTAAAGCAGCGAGGGAGAGAGTTGGGCATCACCCTCATTACGCTGGCCCAAGATAAGTGTGATCTCCAACATCACGCTCCCCTACGGCCACAAGGCTATGGGACTACCTTTACCTTTACCTTTACATTCTGCTGACATTTTACATTCTGATTGTGAATCTGATCCTTAGTGAGTCGTTTATCTGTGAACATATTTAACAACACAAATAGTACATGCAGCTTCAGCAGACGACAAGCAGCACCTGAATTTGTCAGTTCATTCAAAATGAGTGACATTTTGGCAGGAGGTAATCTTGTCACAGTTATCACGGTAATTTTATTTATTTTTTTGTTGGGGGAGGGGAGTGAGGGGAGGAGGGAGAAAGAGTCAACCAGCTTCAAACCACTGCCTGTTTTCTCTTTGAGGATTTAAAAATTGACTCTTTTTTTTTTCTCACTTTGTCATTGCATGGCAGTATTAAATCTGCTTGCTACGCTATAACTGGACACAGACTGTTTCGCCAACTCTTCAGTAAATGAAAGCATTATTATTATATTCACTTGTTCACTTGATTTACTATATTCACTTCGTATTCCTGTGTACTGACTTTTGTTTGTTTTGGTAGTCTGCATGTAATTGTATTCTCCATTGTGTACACTAAACTTGCACTGTGTTTCTGTAGTGTCTACAGCCAATTCTCGTCCTAACCTTGTCCCCACATCTATGAAGTTGATTCTTCCTCTCTGTGTTCGTAAGTGGTAGTAGTAACCTGCTGTGTGTCCGCTAGCTTTGACATTTGCGCATGCAGATTGCAAATCTGTAGATCTATATATGTGTGTTTGTTTGTTTGTGGAATGGAATTATAGCTGTTTGGTGCTAATTTGTTTTATTTTGGGTTTGTTGTGGATGTTATTTTATTTTTTTGTAAAATGTTTGTTTTTATGAGGACCTCTCTCCACTTGCCCCCCAACCCTCTTCTTGCCCTCCCCAATCCAGCTCTCAAAAAAATCTGGTTTTGTTCAGTGATATTCCTTTATTAAATTTGGCCATTTCCTAGACGTTTGGACACGCAACAATATTTTAGTTTGCAAATATATAGACCCCACATCTTTCTGTTCGTGAAAGATCATTTCCCACAGCTATACAAAGTTAGAAAATTTTTATTTTAATGGAAATGGTAGCCTGAAAGGGCATTGAAAAGCCAGCATTGCAGTTAGTGCCGCTCCATATATGTTCTGCCCAAATTTCCAAGTGGTTTGTGTATGCTTTATTCATTTTTGACTCGCATGCATAGCAATGTGAGTCTATGTACTTTTTTTCCACATTTTGGCAAATCTGTGCAAGATGAGTCATACATAGTTCAAAAATGATATTTTTTAAAAAGTCTGTCCGTCCGTCTATCTTTCCGCCATCTGCCGTCCGCTATCTGTGCAAAAACTTTAAAGTGGATAAGTACTCAGAACCTATTTTAGCTATTACAACCAAAGTTGATGAGATGAGACCTCAGAAATGATCACTGAATGAATGACTGCACGTCAAGGTCACAAGGCCATCAAATGTTAGTCAAAAAATGAAAA
The DNA here is from genome assembly GCA_036898135.1 of Oncomelania hupensis. Taxonomy (NCBI): domain Eukaryota; kingdom Metazoa; phylum Mollusca; class Gastropoda; order Littorinimorpha; family Pomatiopsidae; genus Oncomelania; species Oncomelania hupensis. The sequence goes on from CM072527.1 coordinate 1,627,411, forward strand.
TGTTTTACAAAATTTGATTTTTTGACTTTTTTTTCTAGGTTATTAATATTGAACTTATGATTCTTTGATGCATGATAAATATCAATGAGACACAAATCTTATGCAATTTTGGTCAACCTCACTCCAAGGTTAAGTTCACTGGAGCTGTCCAAATCGGCCTGTATAGGTAATTTCAAGTGACCTTGACCCTAAACTGGGAGAAATATTAAGTCCAAACTAGTTGTATTTAGGATGATGATGTCCATTTATAAAGTGCGTATCTCCATCCATTGTCGAATGCTCCGTGTGCGGGCTGATACAGGATGTAACTCAAGCTGCCGGAGGTGCCAACTTGCAGCCTTTGGGTGCATAGTCTGACACCTAGACAACTGAGCACAATCCTGTGTGATTGGGGATGGGGGAAGGGACTTTGTGCGTGCTGGGTGTATTTGTGTAGCCGGCACACACCCGTCTAGGACATGAGCATCAGGATCTTTAAAGTCCCTCATTCAATGGAATGCATGCATGCACACACAAGACCTCGGTTTATACTCCCATCCGGAAAAGTAGGAGTGCAGTGTCTCAGGTGAATCACACACTACCTGTACAGGCTGCAATGTTACCGCCTGAAATTGCAGTACACTTTCTACACCATTGAGCTAACTGCGTATCCCATTTATTTAGAGATGATAGATTGATCTTTGATATATGTATCGTTTTTGCCTTGATCTTGAAGGTCGAGGTCATTTTAGGCCTTTCAAAAACATACCATAAATAGGTCATCCTACAGTGGGATGGCTTTTTATTTAACCCATTGTATACCACAACATTGAGTTTTTACATCAGACATGCATGAAAGATCATGTGAGGGTCAAGGTCGTCCCAAGGTCAAGGTCACTGAAGACCAAGGTCATCCCAAGGTAACTTTTTTTGTTGTTTCCGTAATACAACTTTTGTTGTACTTTATTTGATAGTACATGACTGTATTTGGAGCTGGAGGTCAATGTCATCTGACGGTCAAGAGCATTGAAAGATCAAAGTCCGTATTACTTGGCATTTTAATGCCACGTACTATTTCATTTAGTTTTTTCTGGAGACTCATTTTCATATTAAATGTTTCAAGTTCTATAAGGAGCATTCAAGATTCAAGATTCAAGATAATTTATTGCCAAGTGAATAATACACAAGGAATGCATTCGGTAAAAGCTGCAGCACCACACAAAAGCACATATAAAACATAGAGAACATGTGAACAAGCTAACAGCAAATCACAATAAAAGGATAAGAAGATAAAGTCATGAAACGAATGAACTGTACAAAAGGGCAAATATATATTTGAGCATGTAAGCAGTATGGACTTTGCACTTCTAATTATTATTAATTTTAAATTCCATATTTATTTATTCACTTACTTATTTATTTAATTTATTTATTTGTAGATTTACTTATTGAATTTATATGTCGGTCTGCATAAGCCAAGTATGCAGCTTAATCTGTTAATTTAGTTCCACCTCCATTAGCTCAGTGGTTCTTCTTCTTCTTCCTGATAAGTAACCACAATCGTCGTGTCGATCACTATGTTACTATTAGGGGTCTGCGCAAATATGAATTTAGGCACTGCTGATGGGTATGTGGTGGGTGGGGGTGGAGGGTTGGAAGGGAGTGGGATGGGAGGGAGGGGGCGGGGCTGTTGTGGATCAGAGGTGGGCAGAGGCCCCTGACACAAATGTCACAATGGCCTCTACCACTGACTGTGGTAAGCAGTTTCAGTCCTTAACAGTCCTCGGCAGGAACGAGGCGTGTTGGTACTAGGTGCGGCAGTTTATTTGGGAATATTGCTGGTTGTGGCCACGGATGGTTAAGCATTCATTCGCCTAGCACACCAATGATCCTGGTTCGAATCTGTGATGGACAAGATAGAAATGGCCACTTTCTAACATTCATCTTAGCAGCAAGATTGCTCTGGTGGTTCAGTGTTGATTTAGGTCTTGGCCCCTATCTTGCTTAATGGATATCGCCACTAGTGGGTGTAGATGTCGGCCGAAAGCTCTAAACAGGCAAAAACGTCCGAAAGCGTCCGTATCAACCATTATTTATATTCTCGCGTTGTGTGAAAGATCGCGAGACTTCCCGCATTTGACTTCCGGTTTGTTCTGTTGTAACAACATTCGATTTCGTTTGCACAAGTTTTCTCTTTGATGCGTTCGAATTTTCGATTTTTGTTTTCAATTTTTTGTGTGTGAAGGTCTAAAATGGATGGTTTTGATTCTTCGACTGATGAAGAGGAGTTAAATTTATCAGACATTGAGGTGTACTTTCAGTCGGAGGAAGAGATCGGTAGTGACAGTGACATTAGTGTCATTAGCGTCAGTAGCGCGCATACATCCGATCTTGCAGTCTGGCAGGAAAGTGAAGAGGAGGAGGAGGAGGCGGCTTTTGGGGATGCAAGTGGGTGGAGCACAAGAACTACACCATTGACGATCGAACATTTTCAGCAAGAAACTGGAGCAAATGTCAATGTAAGTGATGACCAGCAGATCTCCTATTTCTATCAGTTGTTTGAAGAAGAAACATTCAAGACAATAGTCGACCAAACGAACGAATATGCAAGGCAGAAGATTGCGGAGAAGGAACATGGGAACACTCAGTGGCACGAAACAAGTGTACCAGAAATCAAGGCCTATTTTGGATTGTTGATCCTCATGGGAATTCACAATCTACCGAGGGAAGAGATGTACTGGTCATCAGATGACAGGCTGGGTGTACCAGGAATAAACAAGGTGATGCCACTGAAACGATTCAGAAAGCTTGGGGAGTATCTTCACGTTGTGGACAACACCCAACCAGCAGGCAATGACAGGCTTTCCAAGATCAGACCACTTCTGGATATGGCTAACAGAACCTTTCTTGCCTGCTACAAGCCAATGAGAGACATCAGCATTGACGAGGCAATGGTCCCTTTCAAAGGCAGAAGTACTTTCAAACAGTGCATGCCAGTAAAACCAGCCAAGTGGGGTATGAAAATTTGGTGTGCCTGCGAAGCCGCTACTGGCTACTTGCTCCAGTTTGATGTGTACTGTGGCAAAAGAGGTGATGAAACTCATCAGGGTTTAGGCCATGATGTGGTGATGAGACTGGCTGCACCCTTCTATGGCAAAAACCACCACCTGTACTTTGACAATTTTTTTTCATCGGTTGCTCTTCTTGTCGGCCTTCTTCGTGAAAAGACATATGCTGCTTCAACAGTGCAAGCAAACCGAAAACACCTTCCAAAAGCATTCAAAAAGAAAAGGAATATGAAGCAGGGGGAGCATGAGGTCTACCAGAAGGATGGACTCATTGCCACAGTGTGGCATGACAAGAGAGATGTTCTCCTCTTGTCCAGCAACACCTCACACACCATGGACCAAGTGGAACGTTGGGATCGCCGACTGCACACCAAAGTTGCTGTACCTTGTCCTGCCGTTGTCAAGCTGTACAACAAGAGCATGGGAGGAGTGGTTAAAGCGGACAAAATGAGGCAATGTTACAGTACCATCAAAAAATGCAGAAAGTACTGGAGGTACTTGCTGAGCTTTGTTTGTGACAGTGCCATCAACAACGCCTTCATCTTGTTTGACAAGTGCGTACTGAAGCCCAGCAAGCGATACACCCTCTTGGACTACCGCCTGGACCTCGCAGACCAGCTGATTGCTGGCTACACTTGCAGAAAGAAGGCAGCCTCCAAGAGGAAAAGCAAGACAGTGGCAAAGGAAAATGTGAGCACCCACAAACTTGTGAAGTTTGAAGGGCGCAAAAAGGTCTGCGTCAGCTGCAAAGTGGCAAAACGACGTACACCTGCTGGCAGAGGTGTGGAGAGCTCATATGGGTGTGATGTGTGCCAGCTCCACTACTGCAAGGACACTTGCTTCCCCCAGCACCTTGGCAGCCAGTAAAGAGGATATTTGTGCTTGTAAATAGTGTAAATAGTGCTTGTTTGTACTTTTAGAAAACTTTTTTTGAACTTTTTTGGTGAACACGTGGAGTAATAAAAAACAAGACATGACAAGAGAAGAATAAAAAGGTAGGTAATCACAAGATAATTTATCTCTGTTCATTTTGCATGTTATTTCATTTAAATCTATGCACTAATACTTAAGATGTGGTGTTTTTACTAATAATACCCTAAGCTAGTAAAGATCTCTAAAATTATAAAATGTCTTGCCTGTTTGGAGCTAAAAAATAGAAAAACATGTGCCCAGTAAAGGGTTAAACGACAGTGTTCATTCAATCTGTGTAGTGAAGTGAGTGTGAAGCCAGCAGCTAGACATTTCTGGATGCTGTGTACGGGAGTGACGTATTGAAGGTAGTTGACTAGTGTGCTTAGTGATAGATTGAGTATGCATTATCTTGACTCAGATTCTGTGATTTACCTTGGTATGTAATGGCTCATATTTTGGGTCAAATATTCTTGAAATCAACTTGCCCCAAATCCCTTTTCCATTCAACTCAGTTACTTAAGTGATTTTAAAATTAAATCTTCTTTTTCTTCTTCTAATCATCCAAATTTTTCTCCTTCAACTTTAGTATGGCTGCAGGAGACAGGGTGATGCTGTGAAAATATAGGTACATTTATCATGGAATCCGAGTCAAGGTAATACCTATTCAATATGGCCACTCCAGATTCTGGGAACATATATGCTGAGTAGTATGACATAGTTTTGTGTTGAAAAAAAAAGTTTTTATATAAAAATGCAGTGACTACGATGATTGTGATGTTCTATAAATTGTAATTAATGTGTCCTTATTTTTTGAATGAGATGCAACAACTTTATTATTATATAAATTTTATCTTTAATATATTAAAAGATATTTTGCAAAAAAAGAGTCGAATGAAAGTAACACATAAACGTAAATTCTTTATATAAATGCAGTGATGTTGCTAGAAATTTTCAGCATAGGCCATTTGGCCGATTCAGGCACAAACCTTTAGGACATTTCAAAATTTTTCGGCCATCATTTTGACTTCTTTCCAACACCAAACGAGAGACCACTGACAAGTTTCGGTTTCTTTTTCGGCGGCATTTCAAAAACAAAAAGTTTTATTGCCGGAAGCACGTTGTTCGCAACAAGGGGAGTTACTCTAACTCTCTCTGCTGATGTATGTGTAGTCTGCTTGGCGCTTCCGACATATATGCGATTTCCCAACAATAACTCATAACACTTTTATTTATCCGATATAAAATTTATATGGCCAGAAGCAATAACAACGAAACAGACATGAGACAAGCAAAAAATGGCCAAAGGGTGGCCGATTGAGGCATAAAACCTTAGGACAGCGGGCCGATCAGAACATGACTCTTTCCGACATTTGGGAATTTTATCGGTGAATGGCCGATTTGCCGATGAAAACGACATCACTGATGTCTTTTTCCTTCTACAAAGATTTGCTTAGAAAAGCAATCATAATGGGTGCACACTTGAAATCATCATGGTAATGTTTTGGCAATTATTATCATGGAGAATTCCTTACAACTGCCCCATACAAATTCTTTTGATAATTTGACTGAACTTAATTACAATTTAAATAATATTGAAGATTTATATGGCATGTAATAATAACATGTGTTCACATGGTATGAAATGTTGGTTTGTATAATTTTTTATTATCATTATGTATGCATTGGTATCTTTCTGTATTGAACCTGAGCACTCTCCTTCTTTTTTAATATTGAGTTTTCTGCACTAGAGTGTTCTAAATGTTGTCCTATGTGTAGTCCATATGGTGCAATCGTTAAAGTAATGACTTTATAATATTTAATAATAATAATAAGGGTATTTGTGTAGCAATTTTTTCTAATGACATTAGTTCAAAGCGCAGTTCTCACGACGCATTTATACTTAGCGTTAACATCAAAATACATACAATAAGAAGTGAAACAAAAATAAGACACTTATAAACTATTCAAAGACATAATACAAACATGAAAAAGAATATAATACAAGTAAAATATAAAAGATGAGGGTGAGGAGAGCAGCTAAGGAATGAGGGGACTTGGGCCAGGCGGTGTGATGGCGGTGGTCTGAATCAGAAAATGAGAAATGATGCTGGTGATGGGAGACAAGATCAGACATTTTTTAAGAAAGAGATTAGGAGTTTTTTAACACACTACAAAACTCACAAAAGACAGAGTACAAAAACACATTTAAGGCACAATTGTCATCGTAATACATGCATAATATATATGGTATGCAAATTTCCCTCGAGTTCTATCGGCCACAGAGCTATTGAAGGTACATGACATACGCCCAACATGAATAGGCAAGTTCAAAGTCCTAAACAGAAATAGGTAAATATTGATTCCAGTTCTGATCAAATGAAATAGTCAACCTCTTCCATTAATGACAGCAACATATTTTTCGAGACTATGCCTGAATCTAAAAAGGACAAGAACATCTGGAACTGTGGCTTCACACCCTGCAGTGTACATAATTTGTAAAGGAAAAACTTATCTGGTCCATATTCATATATCTGTCTTAATATTGTTCTTTACTCCAAATAGAACCAATTCTTTATGCAAATTAAAATTGTTACAGTGTTGTCATTTGCCTAAGATAATTTGTTGTAGGTCGGTCCAGAATTGTTGAACAACTTCGAAATTGTAAAACATATGTGGAAGATCTTGATTCTCTTGCTCACAAACATTACAAATGGGAGAGTCCTCAAGAATAAATATAATTTCTGCATTGGTAAAAGTCTATGCAAAAGCTTAGACTGGAACACCTAAGCTGTACATCGGCTGTCAGCTTATAACAATGAGAAAAATTTAAATTCCAATCAAGATTTAGAATTAAAACGTTCCACTTTTTAGTAGCAGCTGGAACAACGCCATTGCCAACATCACAGAATGTACGTATTTGTAACCCTTCATAATAATGAACCAGACTTTGAGATCCAGCAATTTGTATTGGTTACTTAGAACAACATTCAATTTTACTTGGTATGCTTTAAGCACATTTGAGACTCCTTCATATCCAAAAATTAGTATGCATAATTGCTGGATATTTTGCAGAAATTTCATTAAAGGACATAAACATTCCATTATCATTCAGTAGTTCCCCATTATCACACTTGTAATTGTTTAAAAAAAGATCACTCTCCTGTCCCTTAAAATATTGACATTGTAATGAATTAGTTCAGCCACAAATTCACTAATATCAGAAGGCCCACATTTAACAGACAGTTTCTTGTAATGTTTGATTACATCCTTCCAAAATGGGTTTTCAACTTTGTTAAAAACAATATTAGCATAGTAGGAAATGAGTTTTTAAGTTGGACTTGAAAGTGGCTGTGTTCGGAGAGCTGCGATTAGAGAGAGGAAGAATGTTCCAAGTTTAAGGACCAAGCACGGAGAAGGATCAACAGCATGCAGAGGAGAGTTTATAGCAGGTTATGTGTAGCTTGAGGGCGCCAGAGAAAGAACGAAGATTTCTAGATGGCTTAAGTGAATGTTCTGGTTGAGGTAAGAAGGGGCTAATCCATGGATGCACGTAACAGGAAGTACAGATTTTGTAGGTAATCCTCTGAGATAACTGAAGCCAGGGCCAGTGGAGAGAATGTAGGAGTGAAATGATATGATCAGATTTTTATATATATATTTTTTTTTGAGTGCAAGACGAGCAGGTGAGTTCTAAAAATGTTGGAGCACATAAACAAAAGAGGAAGGAAGTCCAGCCAGAAGAGAGTTACAGTAGTCTAAGCATGACAAAACAGTGGTCAAATGCTTGTGGACAAGGCCTATTCTAAGGAACTGAAGGTTGCATGTTTGACAGGTTTTGCGGATGTATTCTGACATGGAGACGGTGTTGTGAAAGATGACACCAAGGTTTTTGACAGAATATGACAAAGTCATAGTGGTTTGACCAAGAGTGACAGTGTCTTCAGGAGAAGAAGACAGGTTGTGTATATGAGCAGTCTTGTTAGCATTGAGCTGGAGCTTGTTGGCGGTCATCCAGTTAATTTTTTTTTTCAAAGCAGTCAGAAATTTTGGTCAGAATAGATGGAAGGTTTTGAGGATTGTCACTATTTTTGAGCTGTGTATCGTCTGATGATCTGAGACAGAGGAGATGTGTAAATGGTGAATAGAACAGGGTCTAAGAATTTCCTTGCAGGTATTTGTGGGGACAATAAAGAGTCTGTATTCTGTATATTCTAGATCTGATCCATGAGGAAGACCGAAGGGAAGTCTGGATGGTTCAGAAAGGTGGTTGTATTATGCACAGTAAAAATTGTGTTGTGACACAATGCAATTTCACAGATATATATGTCACTTTGTACCACAAACATGACTGGGATACCATATATGATATTGGTGTATTTTACACACACTGGGGTTTGAAAAATATTATGATCAGTAAGACAGAATCAAAACAAAAAAACACAAAAAAACATCAAGCTTATTTTATTCACATTGCTCCTCAAAGCCAAATCCAACAGTCACAGAGCAATGAATGTAATTTGGCCGATGATCATTATTTGCCATGACTGATGGATACCCAAAACAGTCCTGAAAGAATTAAACTATTGCAGGTTTAAAGTACTTAAGAAAGGAATTCATTTTCGTTAAAACATGTTATAAAATATAAAGCTAGTACATTCTCATTTTAAGGTGCAAACTTTCTGAATTTGAAGCTGTTACGAGTAAGTACACTTATTGTTATTTTTCTCAGAATACATCAATCTTGGTGGGAAAGTTCTCCCTAAATTCAAATTTCAATTCTGCATAAATTACAGCTATGATGACACTTCATTTTGTGTGCCTGTTAGTTGTTTCTTTGTCATGCTTTCTCTCTCTTTGACTGTATATTATATCTTTCTTTGTTTCGTTCTTTTGGTACCTCAAGTGAAAAGACTTGTTTGTATGACATGTAGTAAAATCTACTTCATTAATTGTTTGCTGATCCGTTCTCCAGTATTCATGGTTTACATTTAATTGAATTTGTGTTGGTGTGGCCAGGTCGTGGAATGAACGCAGCTTTTGCCATAGGTCGTCTGTGCGACATGGACACAGGTCGACAGAGGTTGCTGGCTCTGCAGGACTCTGAGAAAATGGTACAGTCTTTACTCCTTGATTGATTGAATAATTGACTATTTGTTTGATTTGACAGCACATTTTTTGTTGTTGGCAATGGTATTATCAAATCTCCTGTAACTGTTCTAAAACATTTGGTAACATGAATGTTAAGCATGTCATGAGCATGATTTTGTTTTGATTCTTTTTATTGGCTGAATTAGTGGGCCACCTTTGATCTCGACGACCCCCTCAGCTCATTGGCTTATTTATGTCGTTGTGTTTTTGGTTGTTTGTCAGATCTTCTCATTGGCTAAGATGTTTGTAATACTTCATCAGCGTTGATTTCTTATTTGGTGATTTAGAGCTTTGTCTTTGTTTCAGATCTCTTTATTGGCCCATTGCTATAGTTACAGATAATCTTTTTGGATGTGGATATGACACATAGCCGATGTCAGCTATAACTGCAATTAATTGAGTTGCTTAATTTACGTTATAGACCTTCTCATTGGCTCAGTTGTTTTGTTCTTTTTGCAACAGATCTCATCATTGGCCAAGATGCTAAGCTGCGAGGATGCTGGGGCCAGTAAGAATGCCTGCTTTGCGCTGAGCTGCCTGGCGACCAACTTGGAGGGCCACAGCCGTCTGCTGCAAAACGGCCACTCTGACGACATCCTCAAAACACTGGCCCACCTGCTCAGTGCTCAGGACAGCGAGACTGGCTGGTTTGCTGCAATGTCAGTCTCTCTGAAGCAGTGGATCAAAATTATATTTCATTTCCATCTTCCATCTTCTAATAGCGATATCCCTACCTTTACACCACATGTTTGAGTCAGGGAGTGTGTTTGTGGGGGTATGGAAAGGGTGGTGGTGGGAGGGAGGGGGGAGAGAGAAGGGGCACCTGTAAACGTGACTATCTATACAGCTCTGTACAATAGGCCACATTTCCTTTTGTTTGTGTTGTTCAACCTAAGGGCTGTTGTTTTCTGTTTCCCGCATAGGACATTGAGGACCTTAGCCAGCCAACCCAAGGGATGCCTGCGTCTTCGTGACAACAACCATGTCACCTGTGCCTTGAAGGTAAGGGACTGTTTGGCATTGCAGAAAAGGAGTGTCCTCAATATAAGGATTTCTCTTCGGAATCGTCAGTACCACACGACCTTATATTTTCAATGGTTAGACATTCTGAAATACGTTTCCTCCGACCTATCTGTATAGGAGGACCCCAATGTCGGTTGAAAGCAAAGAGTGTGGAAGCTGCTTCAGTTGTTAGTACCCATTATCAGACGCATGCTGGGTCACTGTGCTGAAGGGGTGTGATGGAAATCTTCAGTCATGGAAACTCTTTGAGTTGTTAGGGTTCCTTTTCCGCATCAGTATAATAAACCTCCCGCACATATTTCCAACCGATGCTGACGTTTTCAAAGTTCTCGGAGTATATCTCACATTTTCTTATAATTATTATTATAACTGAGTATCTGTTGATGCTGCTGCACTGTTGCTGATTAATTTTATATTGTATTGTAGTGTGTGTTTGGGTCTTTTCTTCATTGTCAGTTCTAAGAAGCGCATAAGTCATGCCCAAGGTCAGTTCAAGGGCAGGAAGTTAATTTGTGTTACTTCCAGAGAAGCGGTCAGTGTGAAGACACATGCACGCAACCACACATGCTCACACACACACAGGCACATACACACACATGTTCATATTTAGAGTTTTACTTCAAACATATTTACAAAAGCACTATGTTTGCTGTTGATTGCATGCTTTGACTTACCTTGACCTGTCACATGGTTCCAGTTGACTGAAGTGCAAGCAGATGTTAACCCTGACCTAAAAGAGGAGGTCATTGTGACCTTAGAGATCCTGAAGCGCCTTGACCGGCCCAATCCTCCGTATGTAGAAGGTCAGCTTCCCTTGCTCTGCAGAATCAATGTAATCTTGCAAGAAAATGTTATCACTTTTCTCATTTTTTTAATGGAGCATGTGTTGTATGTATTGGTGTGTGGTTGGAATTTCTTCCTCTTGTTTCGTGTTGACTCGACTGCCTTTATCAAAGTGGAGATTCTGTTGGGTTAATCCTTTTTTTTTCTTTTTTTGTGGGGGGGGGGGGGGGGAGTGTGGGTGGGAGGGGAGGAGGTTACATTTAAGTTGAGTGCATTAGACAAGCATAGCTGCACAGAATTTCAGCCATGGAATGGAATGGTCAGCCTTCTGGTGGTTTGTGGAGAAGGGTGGCTGGCCACTATGACTGCCCATGTAGTACATATAGACTGCACTTGGTGTTATAAGCATTCGAGACCAAACCTCCTCTGTGGAGACCTTTGGTTGAGGTGGAAACGCGTAAGGAGAACCAGCCTTTTTGAATGCATTTGCGCTCATGGAGCACTACATGGAGTGAAAAGCCAGTATGTCGCACGTTTTTGGTCCGCCGTTGAGAGCACAATACTTACCTCTCTTGATGTATATATATATATATACATTTATATTTTAAAATTCTGTAAGGAGCAACTTTTGGGCAGGAGATAACCCTGTAAGTTTGACCCTTGATCAAGCAAGCATCTAAGTCGACCATTACACAGCCCGAATGGTGATAGGGAGGAGTTGGAGTGCCGGGGGTTTCAGTATAAATAGTATCCCCACTTTCTGGAAATTTAGTGCTTTAAATTCCCACTGTCGCTGTCTTCCTCATTTGCTCTTTCCCATTCCTGCTCTGTCCTATCACTCTGCTATACTATCTTCTTCTTCGCTAGATCAATGACCTACCTTTTTTCTTGAAAACTCTTCCTGGACAAGACTCCTTGTTTGTGTATGAGGTCTTTTGGATCAGCTTGGGAGTATTGGACGCTTTCTGCCGGGTGGTCACTAGGGCTTCCTATGATGTTATTATTTAGCAATATAGGCATTTTATATGTATGTGTTTTGTTGATAATTTATAATGATGTTTGTATTCTATTTTGTTTTTGTAACCGGGGGTTCGATTAGTTGGGGTAAAGCCTCAGCCGTCCCCTGCGTGGGATGTCTTTATTGTAAAGTGACTGGCCGGTGGAGGGCATTCAGTTTTCCCACTAGTGTTGTTTCGGCAGATCTTTTATGCGGATCGGGGGTTGTCCGGTCCTGATTTGGCTCGGAAGAGTCCGCTGGACCTAAAGCAACAATCAATCAATCAGATAGGGAGGACTATGATCTATAGTTATGTTGCAGTGAAAGGGCCAGACAATGTCCAGGTCAAGTGGGAAACGTTGACCACCAAGAGTGGATTCACGATCAAGTACCAGTTGTTTGAAGGTAAAATATTGACTTAACCTTTCTTCACCCATGTGTTGAAGGTAGGAAGGAAAAAAACTGGAGTACCCAGAAAAAACCCTTGTTGACTTGAAAAGAATTTTTTTTTTATTTAAAAAAAGGAAGCTTTGAACTATAAATTCAATGTGTCTTGTTGCAGGGACAAGCTGTGATTCCATTGCCATTCTCGCAAAGGAGTGTGTTGAACTACTCCAAAAGTGAATTTAAATATGTTTGCCACTGTTTTTATATCTTTATTAATGCTAAAAATGATCAAAATACTGGATGCAGTCAATCTTAACATTTCAACCAAATAAAATATTTGATTTCCTTTGTCTTCTAATAGCGAGGTCTCTGTCTTTACAATTACACCACATGTTTTGAGTGATGTGTGTGTTTGTTGTGTGTGTGTGACAGTGGGTGAAACGTGTGAGTGTGAATGGTGATACAGATCGCCACTCTTTGAGTCTGATTGGTGATTTGGAGAAAAGCATATTATATACATAGCATCCATTATTATTAGTATTATTATAATTATTAGTAATTATTATTAATCATTATTATTATATTTGCAGGTACAAAGTGTGCGTATGATGGTCCTAACTGTGAATATGGGATGTCCGGTCTGCTGCCCAGCAAGCAGTATACTTTCAAAGTGCGAGCTTACACTGAAGGGGACATCACCAGTTTCAGCGAGCCTGTCTGCATCACAACTGAGGAAGACTGTAAGTATCGCTCGGCCATGGTTTGTATCCTTGTAGTCTCTTGTTTGTCTTGCTTGCACTTTTACCACTTTCATTACACATGAAAATGTGTTTTTGAGAGTCTGGGAACAGGCAGTTGATTGTGGTATATACTACGGGAAAAAGTTCCGGCAGTCTTTTGGGACCTCACATGCTACCCATAAAGCAAAATATCATGACCAAAGAACAGACCCTGATAAGCGCCATTTTGAACGAGTTTGTGTTGTGGCCTGATCCTTGTCTTCCACAGTCAAATCTGTACTGAAGAAAGGTTATGTTGCTTGCCAGCCGTGCTAGGATTTCAACTAGAAGACACTTAGCTTTCTTCATTTCATCAAGTATCATGTAATCATTATTGTGCTTTATAGTGATTATGGATGTTACAGAGGTGACTATATAGTTTCCTTGATGTGTGATGACTGGGGTACTGTTCTCTGTTTAACAATACAGTACCAGGACCGCCATCTAACCTGCAAATACTGGGAGCCACCATTTCACAGCTCAAAGTTGGGTGGGAGCCTCCTGAAACGCCTAACGGTGTGATCAAAGGGTACTACGTTTACCATGGTGCGTCATGCTTGGAAAGTTTCTGTAGTTCTTTACCGTACACGTTGAGTTAATGTTTGAAGTGCTGAAAGAGAGAGAGAACATTGAATGTATAACTGCTGACAGTTCACTCCAGTCAAGCTTCTAGAGGTGATACAACCACTAGGTGTGTTTTACACAAACCTTTTCTCTCCCTGGAATAGGAAGAACAATTATATAAATACATACATACATTCATACGTACATACATGCATACATACATGCATACATACATACATACATACATACATCCTTTTCAGACAGATAGACAGACAGAGTGAAACTTGATGTCGGCTGACAATGGAATCAGGTTTACCGTCAAATATTTTGTGCAGGTCGTAATATGGTGGAACACACGTCAGAGCTAACGTCCATTGTCCAGGGCTTGACAGCCAGCACATCCTATGAAATCCAGGTGTGTGCTGCCACTTCCAAGGGCAAAGGTGAAAGGGCATCGGTCACCGGCACCACTGCTGAACTAGGTAAGAGTGTGGACAACGTTTGTATTGGGGTACTGGAATGCAATGCAGGTGGCACTGCCACTGAAAAGGTCTTGAAATTGTACATTTCAGCCCAGGATAAACAATCCAGAATAGGGTAACTTGTGTTTAGGTATTTGAATGCAATGTAGCAGTGCCACTGAAAATTAAATGCCTAAAAAATCTGTAACTTTACAACTACAGTTGCTATGCTCAAAATCTTTTGAAAGGCTGGAATTTAACGGGCGACATTTAAACACCACTTGTTCTCCTTTCACACTTCACATTTTAAAACAAATTTTTACATGAATTAAAATTGATAATTCCAATGCAAGATGAACAATGCATGTAGAATCAAGTAACTTGTATTTAAGCGTGTTTTTGCTTCTTTGTTATTGTGTCTACTGCCTGGTAGGCTCCACATCTTTGCAGTAAGTTTTTGTTGACAGCGTAACACAATTAACGCCCATTTTGTGTTTGATTTTGTTCTGTTTCTAGGTGCGCACGCACCTTCCAAGCCCCATGTCCAGGTTATTGGCCGCAATGAGATGCACATCACCTGGGATCCTCCAGAAGTCCCTCTGGGCAGGATAACGCGCTACGACCTCAGCATGAACGGCAAGGGGGTGTACTCCGGCATGGAACTGTCGTTCTCAGCACTGCGCCTCACCCCTGATACAGAGTATACCTTTGTGGTGAGAACTTTTTGTGTGGGGTGGGGGGATGGGGAGAGGGATTTGGGGTAAGCGGGAGAGGGTAGAGTACTAGTGATAAAGGGGTTCGAACCTGTCATAAACACCTTTTTGTGGGTTCAAGTGCATAGCCACACTACAGCCTAAGCGCCTGACCCGTTTTCTTTACAACTGCACTCGGGTCAGCGTATCAACCCTAAGGTAGTTGTGGGATGTAAAGGGACATAACTGCAGCTTAGTTGACCAGTATTTAAAGACATTTGGAAAGGAGATAATCCTGTCAGTTTGAGCCTAGTGTGTAGCAAACTGCCTAGTCAACTATTATGATGATGATGATGAGGAGGAAATGTAGATTTTTGTGGCAGAGGGAGCTAATACTACGTCTGTTCCTAAAATAGGTTTAGTCCTTGCTCATTAGAGTTACCTCTCTTGGTTTGTACAATGGGCGACTCGGATATATTCTGCCTTGTGCAAAAGATGCTGACAGTATGAGGAAACATGCAAAATTGACTCCAGATATCCTGAAAGATGTACAGGGATTAAGTTTATTCCGTTTGTCAAGCCTGGAAAGTATAATTATCATCTAGATTGATGCCTGAAGGGGATCAAGTCATGCGACACAACTGGCCAAACAACTGAGCGTACAATTTTTTTTAATTTGTTATTTTAAAAATTATTAATTTATTTATTTTTGTAACTGAGCTTGAAAACCATCAAATGTTGGACATACATTTACAGCAAGGTCGGTATTTGTGGAAGCATAAAAGTAGATGGAACACGGCTGTTCATAAGCGGTACTTTCAGGCTATGGCTAAAAATAACCCTTGTGCTGTCCCTTATCGCTGGCTGAACTGATCCCAGATGCTGGCTGTGCATGGGTTTGGCCTGCTGGTGTGGCTAAAAAATAGCTTACAGCTGGTGGCTGAAATTTTACTTTCAGTGAAGGAAGTTTCAGCCGTGGGAAATGATACTTGATGTGGTTAAACAAAAAAATTTTTGTATAGCATTTGATTCGTTTTTGATTGTTCATTGATGCACGCACTCTATTAACTCTTAGCGTCCTATAGCGCGGTAATGCGCGCCTCGCCCATAATCCTGAAGCGCGGTAAACCGCGCCTCGTTAGTGCACCTTTTAGTCAGTAAATCACAGGAAATAGGAACTCTCCTGTGCGTGAGAGAAGGTTTAGTCAACTTCCGGGAAGGTTCCCGTGTGTTTTCCGCTATCGTTTTCGCAAGTTTGACGTGGTTTTGTGAACTTTTTTAACGATTTTGTTTGAGGTTTGAGTTTGCGAAATTTTCGGCCATGATGGCAGGGGATAGCTCCGACAGTAATAGTGAGTTTTGTAACCTTATTGATGAGATTATTGCTGAAAGAGCACAAGGACTTGGTGTAGACAACCAGAGTGAGTTTTCTTGTCTGTGTTGACTGACTGTGCACTTATTCACATGCAATCCACACTGTCTTGTTGTTGTTTTATTAACATAGTCCGTAAAATACCTGTAATTATGAATTAATTACAAGATTCCAACAGGTAAAAATAGAACTAAAGTCAAAATGGTTCTTTGGGTACATAGAATAACCATTTTGTAAACATATCCTAAAATATGAAGTTAATGTGACAATAAATAAATTTTTTGCAATTTTTTCAAATTCATAACCCAATTTATTGCAATAAACTTGAAATCCTTACAGGATATAGGCGCAAATGTACAGAAAACCTTATAGGACGCTAAGAGTTAACAGTAACACAGCTCACTTCAAGTTTCTCTTTCAGTTGTGAGTTCATTTTGGATTTCATCCAACCCCATTAATTGATTTAATCAAAATAAAATCAGAATAAAGTACACAATCGAGTGCATGTATTTTTATGTATTGACTTTGTAAAGCGCGGTGAGTCTGGTCGTAGGCTGGAGTACCCGCTATATAAAAACCCGTTATTATTATTACAATTCCGTTCTGAACTATGATCTGTCAAAATGCAGGATAGCTCAGTTGGTACAGCGGCGAACTTGTGTCTCAAAGGTAGTGGGTTCGATTCTTGTTGGCCCAGTTTATAAGAATAATAAATATTTAAAATAATATATATTTAATAATAATAATAAAATACATGGGAATCCCAAAAAACTATCCTAATTTATTTGCAAGACGGGAAGTTAGTTCATAGATTAAAAAGCATCTGATTAACCGGTTTTGTTGTTTGAAAGTCAATCCAAGACGATTCTCGTCAGGGAGGAGTGGGGTGGGACAGATGGATTTGCCTCAAAGAGGGTTCCCGAGAGGATTATGCAATTTTGTATGTTCACGTAGCAGCCTGTGCATTAGATGACAATTCAGATTGCTTGTTCTCACAGACAAGGGAAGTAACTCGCTTGCTTATAGTTTAAGCCATTTAAGAACAATGCCTATTATAGCCAAGTGCAGATTTTATGTTATTATCTCATTTCTTGTAAGTTGACAATGATGATGATCATGATGATTACGAGTAACGATGAAAGGTTTGGTTGTTTGTTGACTGTAAAAAGAGGAAAAATGAGGTGGCGGTACATGCAGAATGAGTCTAGACCAACTCAAAATGCTGACTTTTGTTATTTTCAGGTGACCTGTTTGACAAATGAGGGTCGCTTTGAAAGCAAGCATGCCAAGAAAAAGACGGCCAAGGATGAATGTGAGTACTTACTTCCTGTACAAAAGCACGGTAAACACTAAGGCTAATTACAATGCAGTACAACACAACTGTTTTCATATCAAATTGAGCAATTGCAAACATTTATTACTGTGATTTGTGTTATTGAGGGGCTAAAAATACCAAGAGTGCTGAGAGTGCCTATACATTTTGCCGATTGCGAGTAAAAATGATGCGGAACTATCTTAAAGATTGCATCCCCATGAACTCAACAAGCTACTTCTTCTCTCCCATCCTTCCCGATGTTCACTTGTGAGAGAAAAATAATGGTGGCGGCCTATTAGCCTCACTGTAAAATGCTGGTCTCCAGTTCTGAAGTTTCTGATGTTGACGTGGGGTGATGTACACTTTCTTCATGTGATTTTAGCATTGTTGGTGATGTACATGTTTTGACTCTAATACATAGTAATGTCAATCTATGTATTCACCCCACCCTCAACCCCCACACCCCCCAAACATATAATTTTTTTACAGATTTTTTTACCAATCTGTGCAAGATAAGTCCCATATAATCCAAAAATGACATTATAACAATTTTGTTGTCTGTCCGTCCATCTGCCTTCCACCGTCTGCCTTTTGGAGGTGCAAAACTTTCAAGTGGATTAATCTCAGAACCTATTTCATCTATCCCAACCAAACTTGGTAAGATGGTGTATGAAATGGTGGATGAGACCTCATAAATGATCATTGACTGAAAGACTTCACTTCAAGGTCAAGGTCACAGAGTCAACAAATGTTAGTTTAAAAAAATGACAATTTTTCACAATATTTCTTTTTTCTAAATTATTAATATTGAACATATGATTCTTTGATGCATAATACATATCAATGAGAGACATGTACTTTGTACATTTGGTCAACCTTACTCCAAGGTCACTGGAGCTGGCCAAAGTCAGTTAGCATAGGTACTTTGAAGTGACCTTGACCCTAAACTATGAAAGATGTAAAGTTCAGACTTGTTGTATTTAGAGATGATAGATTGATCTTTCATATTTGTTCAGTGTTTGTGTTGATCTTAAAGGTCAAGGTCATTTTAGGCCTTGAAAAACATTTAAAATTAGGTCTTCATACAGTGGAATTGCTCTATTTAACCCATAGCAACAACATTGGGTTATTTTTTTTATTATTATTATTATTTTTATTTTAACAACGTTATTATCCCCGAGGTGAAATTCGGACATTTTCAATTTGGAAAGTACAGCAGCCCCCAGTGCAGCGCTTTAAGGTACATGCTGGGTGTGTTTTTGTCACCGGCACTCTCCCATCTAGGACATGAGCATCAGGATCTTTAAAGTCCGTTATGATGGAATGCATGCGACACAGACTAGACCTCGGTTTATACTCTCATCTGAAGGATACATGAGCATGAGAGGTCACATAAAGGTCAAGTTCATCTCAAGGTAAAGGTCATGGAAGGTCAAGGTTATTCTAAGGTCACTGTTTTTTGGCATAATAATACTTTTGCTATAGTTTATTTGATATTACATGAGTGTATTTGGAACCGGAGGTCAAGGGCATCGCAAAGTCATTGCATAGAAAGGTGAAATTCTGTAATACGTTGGATTTTAATGCCAATGTTTCTTTCTTTTTTCTGGACAGTCATTTTCATGTTAAATATTGCAAGTTCCACAAGGAGTATGTGAGTAATATGGGCTTTGCCCTTCTAGTTCTTCTTGGGATTTTAGTATTAATGGTGATGTATGCTTTTTGACTCACATGCATAGCAATGTGAGTATGTACTCACCACCCAAAAAATAAAACTCTAGTTTTGTGAAAATCTTAGCAGGATTAATCTTAAATAGTCCAAATTTGATATTTTTTTTAAAAAAAAGTCCCTCCTTCCATATGTCCGTCCACCAACTTTATTTTAACATAATATAACTTTCTGCGCCCTGAGCATGCTGCCAGCATGGATATGTGCGCCATACAAGTAAACATCGTCATCAACATCATCATCATCACTGTCCGTCTGTGCAAAACTTGAAAGTGGCTAATTACTCGGAACCTATTTTATTTATCTCAACCAAACTTGGTAAGATGGTGTATATCCATTAGACCTAGAAAATTATCAGTGAATTAATAACGTCACTTTAAGGTCAAGGTCAAAGACTCACATATTTTCACTTTTTTCATAACTTATTAATATTGAACTTATGATTCTTTGAATAATGCATGGTAGATATCAATGAGACACACATACTTTGCAAGTTTGGTCAACCTTGCTCCAAGGTCCTGGTCATTGGAGCTATCCAAAGTTGGTTTGTATAGATCCTAAACTATAAGAGATATTAAGTCTAAACTTGCTGCACTTAAAGTTGATAGATTGATCTTTCATATGTGTTCCATGTTTTTGTTGATCTTAAAGGTCAAGGTCATTTTAGGCCTTACAAAAATGGTAAAACATTTCTCATTGTACAATAAAATTGCTCTATATTTAACCCATAGTATACATTGAGTTATTTGATCATGCATGAGCATCAGAGGTCACATGAAGGTCAAGTTAAACCCAAGGTCAAGGTCACTGAAGATGAAGGTCATCCCAAGGTAATTGTGAGTTGTTTTTTTTTTATATATAATATAACTTTTGCTGTAGTTTATTTGATCGTGCCTGAATGTTTTTTTATAGCTGAAGGTCAAGGTCTGTCTCAAGGTCAAGAGAATCAAAAGATCAAAAGCTGGAATTCCTTTGCATTTTAATGCCACCATTTCGATTTAAAAAAAAAAATTTCTGGGCACTCATTTTTGTATTAAATATTGCAAGTTTCATAAGGAGCATGTAAGTCATCTACTTTCTTGAAACTGTCATGATTGCATCCCTTACTTTGTTTGGTTTTCCTCTCTCTCTTCTTCAGTTGACTCTAGCCGCCCTCCCTTGTACCAGCCCCCAGCGCCAAAGAAAGAGGAGGAAGAAGCCAAACTAGGCTCCAGCAAGAAGCGCAAATCTATCTCTGATACTCACAAGACAGCTCGCACACCTGTTTTTAGTGGCAAGGTGAGTTTGCTATGCTGAAGAGCTTTGGTTGTCTTTGCCTCCTGGGAGATTCATTTTCCGGAAATAGTGACGCATTAGAAACTAGTGGTTATAGTTGGTTGTTTTATTAACGCCTTTTTCATCCAGATGATGAAGCACTCAAAACACACATAAAACACATACACACGAACATGCACACACACACACACAAACAAACCTGCACATACATATATCTTTCTTTTTCTTTACAAGGTGCGGCCTCCTTCAGCATCTTGAAGATTGTGCAGTTATACTGTGAAGAGGCTTGCGCATACTTTTAATTGTTTAATGCTGTCCAGATGACCAGCCAGTTGAGGCAGAAATGGAGGGGAATGGGAGGGGGGAGGAAGGAGAAGGGAGATAGTTTGAGATGGGGGTGGGAGGAATGTGGGGTTGGGTGTGGGGTGATGTTAACTCTGGGATATATAAATACATACATACATGCAATCATACATACATACATACATACATACATACATACATACATATATACATACACACATACATATATACATAAATGCATACTCAACTGTAAAATATCTAATAAAATAAGCTGATCCATTAGAGAATCAATCCAAGCCTTTGTTAATCTAGCGCATACATCAAAGCTTATGCTATCAATGGGATCGATAACATCAATAAACATGAGCATCGCTTGGCAAAAATGGTCGAATATGACTGAATTCAAGTTGTACATGTTTTCAAGAAATAGATTCATCACATACGCAGTTCAATTTGTTCAATACTTGGTTTTCATTTTACGTTGGATTTGTATTTGGCAATATTTTGTTTACCAGACATTAACACGTACATATGCATTAGATGTTCCTCAGTCAACCTTCTGCTCACACATTCATGTATGAGTTGATTCAGATCATGTGAGAGTGCAACAAGGTGAAACAAACAAAACCTATGGAATCCGTTGGATCTGTGGATTTTATTTAGTGGTTACAATATGATGCTAACTTGTGTGCAGGGCCAGCGAACGGTGCTAGAGGATCGCCCAAAATCATGTACGTACTTGTCTTTTCACCTTGATGTCACAGCCCATTTCTTCTACAGCCTGCCGCCCCCATGTTTGTCAGTCACAAATTGTTTTATTTTTTAAGGTCAGCAGTGTGTTTTGGAACTGAGTAAGGGTTCAAATTATTTCTATTACATGTGTCATCACAAACAAAGATGACATTTTATCAAAGTTGAGGGTTTGTTTTTTGTGGTGGTGTGGGGGAGCAGTTCCATTTCAAGCTGGCCCAGAGAAAGTGGAACCCCCAAATGCTCTCTCTCTCTCTCTCTCTCTCTCTCTCTCTCTCTCTCTCTCTCTCTCTCTCTCTTTCTCTCTCTCTCTCTCTCTCTCTCTCTCTCTCTCTTTCTCTCTCTCTCTCTCTCTCTCTCCCTCTCTCTCTCTCTCCCCCTCCCTCCAAAGGCCAAAAGGTTATGGGGACAACCTTTCACCTTTGAATCATTTACTATTTTGTGAACTGGACATCCTGTTTCTGTTATCAAGTCTGTCATGAAACTGCATCCATCTGGAATGTGGCTCTAATATTGAAATAATAATCCTGGTGTCACACTAACATTTTCAGATTGAAAAACCATTGTTGTAGTTGTTGTTTTTGTTGATGTGTGTGAACAGCAAGCAGCAGTTCAGGGACCAGAGCATCACTGATGACTGACCACTGTGATCACGATGAGCCACCACCCACCCTTGTTCAGGCAAGTTGTCACCAGGTTTTCTCCTTATTTTGTGTTATATAGAAAGAGGTTAGCATTGGACTGTGTGACGGGGTTTTTATTGTTGCTGGGCTCTGCACAATGGACTGCTATTACCTCCTCGTCTTCGTCGGTGGGGATAGCTAGTAATCTCCCTTTGACTTCACTTAATACATTTATTTGTTTAGCTCGGTCTGTGTTAGGACTGGGGTACAGAGATAGATAGAAAAAAAGGTAAAAGATCACTGTCACACTAGCTTTCACACGGCTATGAATCATATGTAGTCCAGCCACTTGATAACAGTAAAAATCACACATTTATTTCCTCTACTCTATACATGATATTCGAAGTACGAATCTAACTTAAAAGTTCAGTTGTCAATGCGAATGATTCGCTCGCTGATGATCTAGGCAGCTACTTTTTCTTCATCGGGCACTGGCTACTTTCTGCCTTAAGGGTCAGAAGTCTTGATGAGTGGACTACTGTTGTCCTGTTTATACAGAGTTTTAGTGCACGGTTTCTTGTTGCACTTAACTGTGGGGTTGACGCGCTGCGTTGAGGTCGCTTCTACGACACGCTGTGTTGTCGTTGCTTGTGTCCGACGGGTGGGCTATCTGCGCACAATGCTGTAGATGCCTCGGCAGCCAACTGTACGCGTTGACGTGGTTGTTGTCGTTTGCTGAGTTGGGCTCACGATATACTGCCTGCTCGTCTGTAACATATGAGACGAAATTCTGCACAACCCTGTATAATAGGTCTGTGCAGAGCGTCTCACTGAAAGCCAAAGTAGCCCTCAGTGATAGCTCCACATCTCTATACATAAGCGACGAACATTCTGCTAAGTCCGTGGTCCACTGGAATGTCCACTCTAATTTCCTATACATATATAAATATAAATCATGGCTAACTATACACATAAAGAATTAATAATATTATAAACATTCTCGGGTACAGCCACTGGTCTGCAAGCATACTTATAGGTTAACTCTTAGCGTCCTATAAGGTTTTCTGTACATTTGCGCCTATATCCTGTAAGTATTTCAAGTTTATTGCAATAAATTGGGTTATGAATTTGAAAAAATTGCAAAAAATTTATTTAATGTCACATTAACTTCATATTTTAGGATATGTTTACAAAATGGTTATTCTATGTACCCAAAGAACCATTTTGACTTTAGTACTATTTTTACCTGTTGGAATCTTGTAATTAATTCATAATTACAGGTATTTTACAGACTATGTTAATAAAACAACAACAAGACAGTGTGGATTGCATGTGAATGTGTGCACAGTCAGTCAACACAGACAAGAAAACTCACTCTGGTTGTCTACACCAAGTCCTTGTGTTCTTTCAGCAATAAGCTCATCAATAAGGTTACAAAACTCACTATTACTGTCGGAGCTATCCCCTGCCATCATGGCCGAAAATTTTGCAAACTCAAACCTCAAACAAAATCGTTAAAAAAGTACACAAAACCACGTCAAACTTGCGAAAACGATAGCGGAAAACACAAGGGAACCTTTCCGGAAGTTGACTAAACCTTCTCTCACGCACAGGAGAGTTCCTATTTCCTGTGATTTACTGACTAAAAGGTGCACTAATGAGGCTCGCATTATCGCGCTTCAGGATTATGGGCGAGGCGCGCATTACCGCGCTATAGGACGCTAAGAGTTAAACAACAGTGGTTCCGTACATCTTTCAACATGGCGTAGGCCGGTCATGCTTGCCTCTTGGTCGGATTCTTCCATGTGGTCACGCAACATCGGACTAACAATTCATTCTATGCACAGCAAATTTCACAAACATAATTCAACAATAATATAAATACATCACGATGAAACAGAAGTATGTTCATTTACCTGTTTGACAATGTCAGGCCGTGCCGTGGCTACTTGATTGAATTCGAATATTCAACAAGCACTGCTTCCCTGGTCTATCAGTGGAGAGATTTCTGCTAGGAAGTAGCTGTGTACTGCCCAAAGCTTTCAACCCAAATGACCCTCTACCTAGCCTTTGCCTACCCAGTCAGAACTGGTTCTACCTACCAGTGCTGTGTTCGGATTGGCTGAAGAAATCTGAGTGGCTGTATAATTCAAAGCCTTCTACCGTCAGCTGCGATGATGTCACTGCTATGCGGGCGTCGGGCTACAACTGTGTTACGCATGATCACTTCTGTCGTCTGCTAGAGACTAACAGTAACCTTCTAAGTCTAACTGACTAAACAAGGCAAAATCTCAAAGTGTGCAGGTCCTCTTGTTACAGACTGTAACATGACATCTTTCCTACTCCTCAGTTATTTTGTCTGTTTCAAGATTTTTGACTCGCATGCATAGCAACGTGGGTCTATGTACTCACCCTTCCTCCCTCCCTTCCCCCTCCTCTGCCTTCTCCCTCCACCCCACCTACCCCCCAAAAAAAACTTTAAAAAAATCAAGATTTATGCAAAACTGTGCGAGATGCCTAAATAGTCCAAAAAATGACATCCAAAGAAAATATCCCTCCGTCTGTGTGTCCGCCCTCCATCATCCCCGCCATCTGTTTGTGCAAAAACTTTCAAGTGGCGAAGTACTCAGAGCCTATTTCAGCTATCACAACCAAACTTGGTAAGGTGGTATATACCTGTGAGACCTTGAAAATGATCAGTGAATGAATGACGTCACCTCAAGTTCAAGGTCACAGGTTCATCAAATGTTAAGCCCTAGCTTAACTGCGCGAGACAAACCCGAACCTTGTCTCGGCGAGACACCCGAGACAGTCTCGGCGAGACACCCGAACCATCCTTGCCTTTAACTAGGCTCGGCGAGCAATCCGAGACAGGATCGGCGAGAACATCTCGCCGTGTCTCGCCGTGTCGCCCGAGACACTATTTTGATTTGCTGATAAATCTATCAATGTTAATGACAACTGATCTAAAGAAATACTACAACACTTAAAATAAGTAGGTGCACCAAATCCAAACTTAATTTAGACTAGAGAACAGTGAAAATACTGAATCAGTAAAAATAATAAATCATTGAATAGCCACTGTGCTGTTCAGCCAACTCTTGCACCAGTGCATGAAATGCGCCTTGCTGGTGCCTTTGCAACACATAGGGAAGTGTTGCCTTTTGCTTTCTTTCTCTTTCTGCTGCCCCTTCGTTCTCGCTTAGGACATACAGCGCTAGAACAACGCCAAAATCTTCTGCAGTTTTCAATTCACGATCGAAGGCCGCCATTGTTGCTAACGTAACTTTGTCAGGTATGTCAGTTTCGACGCAGCTAAAAATAGACCCAGTTCAGAAACGAAAGAGCTCGCCGTGACGCCCGATCTCCTGTCTCGTCTCGGCTAGTCTCGGGAAGACCCAATTAAGAATGAAACCGCATTTTTGACCTTTGGTTCGCCGAGAAAAGGTTCGGGTTTGTCTCGCCCAGTTAAGCTTAGGCTTTAGTTTACAAAATGGAAAATTTTGACAAAATTTCACTTTTTTTTTCTAGGTTATTACTATTGAATTCATGATCCTTTGATGCATTATAGATATTAATGATATTAATACTTTGCACATTTTGTCAACCTCACTCCAAGGTCAAGGTCATTGGAGCTGTCCAAAGTCAGTTTGTATAGGTACTTTGCAGTGACCTTTATCCTAATCTATGAGATATAAAGTCCAAACTTGTTGTTTTTATAGATAATAGATTGAGCTTTCATATATTTTCTGTTTTTGCATTGATCTTTAAGGTCAAGGCCATTATAGGCCTTGCAAAAACATTCAAAAAATAGTTCATTGTATAGTGGTATGCAACAAAATTTAGGGCATTTGATCAGACATGCATGAGAGATCATGTGAGGGTCAGATTTATCCCAAGGTCAAGGTCACTGAAGGTCAATTGTCATCCCAAGGTCACCGGGGTGTTTTTTTTGGCATAAATTGTATTTGGAGCCAGAGGTCAGTGTCTTCTCAAGGTTAAAAGAATAGAAAGATCAGTCGGTATTACTTTGCATTTTAATGCCACCATTTCATTTTGTTTTTCCTGGGCACTAATTTTCATGTTAAATATGGAGCTCCAAAAGAGCATTGAGTCATATGGGCTTTGCCCTTCTAGTTGTAAGAATGGGGGTCTTATATTTTTCTAGGAGCCACACTATTGGGTACTCCAGGTTTCAAGATCCACAGTGTGGTTATGATTGAATTGGAAACAATAGGTAATTGTGATTGATAAGCAACCAAAGGAAATGAACACCTCCTTATGTTTCATGTTGGAGAACACTGCATAACACTTTGGTGTGGATATAATCGAAGGCTCTTTTTCAAGTTTTCTCTCCTTCTCTGTTTTGCATGTTTAATTGTGATTCTTCTACTTCTTCTCCTTCTTCTTTTACTTCTTCTACGTCTAGTGGAGCAGCCACAATCACTACGTTGATTTTTTTATTTATCCTCTTTCTTCTTATTTCTGTTCTTTCACTGTGTATATATATTTTTTCCTTTATATTTCTTTTTTTGTTTTTGGCTCTCTCTACTCCCATCTTAGTTTTTGTCTACTGTCTGTGGTCAGGCTTGACGGTGTGAGACATGCAACTGTGCTGGTTTTTCCACAGAAAGCAAGGACCACGCTAAAGATCTCTAATTTGGGCACAGTGCGCCGCGACAGTCGCCCCAACACCCACAAGGAAGCCTCAGCAACGCGCACCATACCTGCACCTGCCAAAGACACTGCTCCTGCACTGCACCGCCCGCAGCCCCGTCCGGACCGCTCCCAACGCAGCAAGGCGGCCTTCCCCGTCACAGTCAGTTACGTGTCCATCCAGGGCGGCGACGATGACCGCCTGGAGCTGGACGCCTTGGGCCATGACATCGTCGGCCAGAAATCCATGGTCCGCTCCAACCCCTCGCTGGATGCGGCCACTCGAGGCGGAGGAGTTCGCTTCGACCGGTCCAAGACCTCCTTCCTCAGCCCCAAGCCCAACACACGGCCTCGCCTGTCGAGGCTCGACACAGACCTGGGCTTAAACAACGGGTCAGGCTATCATAACGGTGCATCCTCATTGTCAACAGCGCCACACCCGTTCTCCCCAGAGACAATAGGCCACCACCCTGCTCTGCCCAAACCCTCCATGCCTAGTCAGTCGTACTTGGAGGGTGTGAAGACTGTTTCTCCCCATGCCGACTACCTAGGCCACACCCAGCGGTCCAACATTTCCGCCTCCAACACCTCCAGGTCAGAACACTTCTCCATCGCCGATTTGACACCAGAACTCAATCCAAACCATCGCTTAAGAAAGTGAGTTTAGCATTGTTGTACATTGTTTGCTCTTTTATGTCTGAGTGTGTATGTGGTGAGTGTTTCTGTGCTTAATTTGTTTGTTTGTTTTTTGTTTGTTTGTTTGTTTTTTTCATTTTGTGGATGGTTTTAATGCATTGCTGTGTACAGTTTTCTTTGTGTGTATGCATGTGTCGGAGTATATATGGCTAGTGAATGTAGATCAGGGTGATTTTGATGTCTTTTGTTCAGTATATGCGTGTGTGGATATGTGTGGTAATGTTGCGAGCCCTGTGGCTGAGTGATCTAAGGCGGGATTAATACGCCTTGTCCACAGGCCAGAAACCAATGGCGCCTGACAGGTGTGAGATCGATCCCACCCCTAGGTGTTATGTTTCTCTGAAAATTTTGTACTTTCGACGCGGGCAACACCTCAATGGTTTTCTCTGGGTACTCTAGTTTGCTTCCCCTGCAAAAGTTCCCAAAACACAACTAATATTAGGTAGGTTGAGTTTGGGTGCGCCGCAGGCTGCAACTACGCCTTCCCCAAGGGAGGTGGCCCAGAATTTCCCAATAAAAAGGGATAATAAAGTGTCAAAATTTTTTTTACAAATCAAATATTGGGGTACAGATTTGTGCATTTTGAGCAGGGACTAAGATTCAGTTGATCAATTTGATAACAAAATTTGCTGTTACTGCCTAAACAGTTTATATAACTTTGGCAGATAAAAATAAAAATTGCTACTAATCTGCAGCAACTCTCACTCACTTGAACTCCTTTAATTTTACTCTGTCACATTTCACACTTCAGTGTAACAAAGACATTGTGTACTCATCTGTAACCCTGACTCTTTTTGTTGGTGAATGGGATTTTTCCTGAAGGGGTTAACATGTTGTATTGTGGTTACTTCCCATTTCTGCGTTTATAAACTTGTCAGTAAGATTTTAAAACAATGAGTTTTCCTTTAGCCTGTATTTGGCCACTCCAAGAATG
Organism: Oncomelania hupensis; assembly: GCA_036898135.1. Taxonomy (NCBI): domain Eukaryota; kingdom Metazoa; phylum Mollusca; class Gastropoda; order Littorinimorpha; family Pomatiopsidae; genus Oncomelania; species Oncomelania hupensis. The sequence continues at coordinate 1,655,857 of CM072527.1, forward strand.
AAACGAAAGTGAGAAAGCTTTTTTTTATCGATTTAGAAGTGATCAGAATGTGTGCGCATTGCAATTTCTAGTTAAAAATTTTATTATTATAGTAAAATGTAGAAGCTATGTTGAAGCCAACAGTATAGATGAAAACTTGTTGTAGCAATATGTAGGAGCTATTGTTGATAAAGTATAGTCTTGATATGATCTAGTTTTAACTTTTGTTTATAGAGTAGACTTTATGCGGCATGAAAATATTTATTGCTGAAACTGCATCATTTTTGTTTGTGAATTTTATTTCCAGATGTAACAGAAGAAATAGCTTTTTTAGGAATACTTTAGTAGCCTTTTGTTTTTGAATTGTTACATGGGTTTTTGACTTACATGCATAGCAATGTGAATCTATGTATTGCCCCCTCCACTCCCCCCCCCCCCCCCCCCCCCCACAAAAATAAAAAAGTCCAGATATTTGCAAATCTGTTCAAGATGAGACCTAAATAGTCCACACATGATATTTTTTAAAAATGTCCGTCCATGTGTCTGCCCGCAGTCCGCCGTCTGTTTGTGTAAACATTTTAAAGTGGCGAAGTACTTAGTCTATTTCAACTATCACAACCAAAACTTGGTAATATAGTGTAAACCCATGAGACCTTGAAAATGATCAGTGAATGAATGACTTTACCTCAAGGTCAAGGTCACAGGGTCATCACTGGAGCTGTACAAAGTCAGTTTGTATAGGTACTTTGAAGTGATCTTGACCCTAAACTATGAAAGGTATAAAGTCCAAACTTGTTGTATTTAGAGATGAAAGATTGATCTTTCATATTGTTCTGTTTTTGCCTTGATCTTGAAGGTCGAGGTCATTTTAGGCTTTGCAAAGCATGCAAAAAATAGGTCATTGTACAGTGGAATAGCTGTTTATTTTACCAATAGTATGCAACATTGGGTTATTTGATTAGAGATGCATGAGAGATCATGTGAGGTTCAAGGTCATCCCAAGTCAAGGTCACTGAAGGTCAATGTCTACCCAAGGCCATCGTTTTGTGTTGTTGTTTTTTGGGGGCATAATACATGTTTTGCTGTACTTTATTTGATAATACATGAGTGTATTTGGAGCCAGAGGTCAATGTCGTCTCAAGATCAAGAGCATAAAAAGATGAAAGTTGATATTAGCATTTTAATTTATGCCACCATTTTATTTTTTTTTTCTGGGACTCATTTTCATGTTAAACATTGAGAGTTTAATAATAAGGAGCATGTGAGTCATATGGGCTTTGACCTTCTAGTTTTGCTTTTTATAGGTTAACTTGACAGATTTCTTTAATGGCTTTTAGTTCTTCTTATTTAATACTTTTGAAACTTGTATTTTGTAGAAACTGGATCTTAGTGAATCTTGACATTCATTTTTGGCAGTTACTTTTCCTTTGTCTTGCCGTTTCTTGTCTCCCTTTGGGTTCAATAAGTTGGAAATTGGCAACTTGCACATAATAATGATGATTTTGCTTACTTTGCGTTGCCTTTAACCTTTTTGCTGTGCTTCATTTAACTTTGACCTTAACCTTGACCTCTAGGTCAAGTCCGACGCCGACGGTGATGTCCGATCCCAGGTTGTCCCCGGACTATTCGGAAGCGCAGCAGCTGTTCATGCAGCGAGCACAAACGTTCATGAAGAGCCACAGGTAGTCCAGAGTGCACATGTAGACATCAATAATATTGATGATAATAATGGTAATAATAATGATGATGATAATAACGGTAATAATAATGGATGGATGGATGAACAAACATTGATGATTGATGTCTACACCCACTATCATCAATATATGGCAGGGGCGGATGACCATCTAACGGAAGAAGAGGTAGAGGACCTATATTAACACTGAACCACCAGAGCGATCGTACTGCTAAGATGGAAAGGGAAAGGTGGCCACTTTTATCTTAGCCACCAAGGGATTAGAATCTGGGTCATTGGTATGCCAGATAAATGCTCGACCACTGAGCTACGGTGGTGGGTTAATAATAATAATTTATTACAAGAATAATTATTATTTTCATTGTAATAATGATAAATTAATCTCATTATAAGAATAAATAATAATAAATAAATAAAAATCCAGATTTTACAGTAGTTCGTAATAGATCCGATGCGATTCTATTAGTGCTCTGTGATACAGTTTTGTTGGTGTGAAGGATTAAGACAGCGATCCTACTTAAATAAAAGAAGCAACCTGTCACTTGTGACTAAGACGTGATTATAATGATGCTAATATGCCACTCTGTTGTATACAGTGGAACCTCCGGTATCCATCTCTCTTATATATGACTCCCTCGGTTATGTGACCTGAAAACTTCTGGCCGATTCACTTCCAATAATAAATTACCTCTGGTATGCGACAACCTCGTTCATGCGACCAGCGACCGTGTCGTAAGCCATGTATACGACCGTCTTAAGCAATTTAAAAGAGATATCAGTTAATTTATTAATTGGACCTTTCGTTTTTTTTCTCTCATGTTAGTGTACGCCTGCTGCTGTCTGGGACATTACTCGCCTACACTGGATTATCAAAATGTTGTCGCCCAAGAGGAAAGTTTTGAGTTTGGCAGAGAGAATGAAAGTGATTGAAAGAAGTGAAAAGGGGAAGAGTTGTTTGTCTATTGCTAGAAGTTTAGATGTTGGGAAGACCCAAATTCAGCTTATTATAGAGGATAAAAAAATTATGACTACATACCCCTCCGACCCTGACCCCACTCCCTCCCCCCCTCCTCCTATTTCCAATATAAAGACCACCTCTATTATAAGGCCGTTTTTTCTCAGATTTTGGACGGTCTTATACTGGAGGTTCCACTGTAGTACTAAAATGTGATTCCACTTTTGTCGAATGCTAATAATAATAATAATAATAATAATAATAATAATAATATGAGTATTTATATAGCTGTTTTTCATAATGACAGACAGCGCAATCTGTTTGCTCGTTCAAGGATTTTACATTATAAGATTTGTCACTCAAGGGACTGTACTATATAAAAAGTGATGTACAGCTACTCGGTTGCGTCCCTTGATGTTATCATGACAACCAAATTGGTAATATACATAGCTGCATCAATATCAGATCTTTCGGGAAGCATTTAAACATCATCAAAACGTCTCTTTAAAGTTAATGTTTTGTATTTATATGACAATAGGTTGCTTACAGGTTACAAAATAAATGCTGGATATTTCTTTGGTTCATATTAATCTGTTTAATTTACTTGCATAAAACTGCCTTAGCAAATCTGGTTTCATGCATTGCAAGGAAAAACATAGGGAGTAGTTGAAAGATTTATTTTTCCATCTAGCCTTAATTTTATCTTGATGCATATTAAGAGTGTATTTATTGGGATAACGTTTTCAAAACATATTGAAATGAATACACTTTTGTCTTGGTCTTCCATGGATCAGGATGCTTTTTTAGTGGTTTTGTTGGGTGTTTGTTTTAGGGGTAGGTGTTGTTGTGCTCTGTGCGTTGTTGATTTTTTAATGGAAGGGAGGAGGTGAGAGCAGGGATGATCTTTTGCACAAGTAGAGAAAGCCAAAGAGAGGGAGAGAGAGAATAGAGGGAGGAGCTAAAGACATTAAGGAGTAGTGCAAAGGAGAGAGAGATATATATTTATACGGTAAAACGGATGAAAATGTATATTTGTAAATATATGGCTGTATAATTAAAGATCCTTTTGATTTTATTAGGACATGCAGAATTGTTCATGACAGTTACAAAACCTGAAGAGCATGCAATGCATCTAATCTAGCCTATTGATCTAGTAACTATAGCTTTATCAGCGCTGTAGTGTATTTGTGGCGTCACGACGCACTTGGCCTTGCAATGTTTGAGATTTCAACAAACTTTCTTTGTTTTAACGAAGCAAAGGACAGATTGCCATTCTGGATGCTTGGTTTTTTTTTTTCTTTTGAAATCCATGTTTGTTTGATAAAGTGAGTACAGTTGTATGTATAAGGTTTTAGAACGTAATGGACTTTGTACTCCTCATAGAGTTATAAAGAGTCTGTTCTGTGTGTGCGGGTAAGACTACGTACGGCCTACAAACCATCAACACAAACCAGACTACAAAGGCAATTTCACATGTTGTTATCATGTTCTTTTGCATGCAGAATAAACAGAAATAATAAGTGTGCCTTCTTACCTGTCCTCAACTCACGGAAACCGAAAGACCTAAAGCTTCTCACGTTCTTGTTTGTAACTGGAGTTATTACTTGCAAACTGCAAGCATTGCCTTCAGCGCGTTGAATGCGTTTCTTCGGTATCACGATTTTTTTCATGACAGTGAAAAGGGACGTTACTCTTGCTGAATTTGCTGATTTAGCTGTGAGTGACAAATCTTATAATGTATAATCCTTGTTTCTTACAACAACCATTTGATTCATTTTTGAATTTTAATATAGTTCTAGCTACAGTCTGACTGCTCAATTTTAAATTAACACAATGCTTATTTGTTACATTCTAGCTAGTTTTTTTTTATTATTATCATTATTAATTTTTATTCTTTTAAATTTAAAACCATATTTTAAGGCTTTGGAAAATATGTTTGTTGGAGTTTTACGTTGCAATATTTTGTAAATTGAAACAAACATGTTAGTAGAATTAAAGGATATGTTTTTATTTCTGTTACTTTTAGAAATGTATAGCTGAAGTATTATTTTTAATTAACCATTGGTAAGATTTGAATAATAGGATTTTACTTTGGATTTTTTTTTCTTCAGAGAACTACGAGATAATTGGTAAAATCGAATTATTATTTTGAAAGTTTGGGTTAGGGAAAAATTGTAAAACTAAAACGACACAACTCTGTTAATCTTCTTGTTTCATCTTCTTGCTTCTTTTGCCGTCATATTGTCAACAGTTTTTTGTATTTATTTAATTAATATCTGTGAATTCTAGGTTTATTAAATTATTTATGTATTTTTATTTAATATCTATTAAATTTACTCTTTACTGTTCAGTGTCAATTTGAGTTCAAAATAATGTGTTGAGTTTTCTGTATTTTTTTAGTTAAGATCTGTGAAAAATCTAAGTTTATTAAATTATGTATATTTTTATAATCTATTAATTTAAATGTACTCTTGTCTGATTGGTGTAGGTGTGAGTTTAAATTAATGTCAAGAGTTTTCTGTATTTATTTAATTATTATCTGTGAATTCTGAGTTTATTAAATTATTTATTTCTGTGTGAGTTTAATATAATGTCAAGAGTTTTTTGTATTTATTTAGTTAATATTTGTGAATTCTGAGTTTATTAAATTATTTGTTTCTGTTTTATAAAAGTTACAGCATGTTATGTTTACCGTTTAATGTTTTATCACCTTATTTTGATGTCTGTTCTGTATTCCCACTCAATCCAATTTGATTATATAGTATGAATTCTGACTTATCAAATTATGCTTCCTACATTTATTTGTTATTCATACCTTATTGAATACTTTCATATTGACCGTCTAATTCAAATTAATGTAACATTTTTTATTGACTGTCTCATTGAAATTAATTTGACATTTTTTGTATTGATTGTTTATTGACTGTTATTGACTGTGAAGTTAATTTGACATTATTTATTGACTTTCTCTCACAGTGAAGGCACAGTCAGCATAGGGGGCAGAGCAATCTCCAATCTTCGTTTTGCGGATGATATTGATGGATTGGCTGGAGAGGAACAAGAACTTGAACAGCTTGTACAGAGGCTTGACACCACCTCCAGAGCTTATGGAATGGAAATAAGTGCAGAGAAGACCAAAATGATGACCAACAACACCAATGGCATCAACACGGACATCAAAGTACAAGGCCAATCCCTCAACACAGTGCACAGCTTCAAATATTTAGGAGCCATTGTGTCAGACAATGGGTCTCGACAGGAAGTCCTCTCCAGGATCGCACAAACAACTGCTGCCCTGACAAGGTTGAAGCCCATTTGGAAAGACAGAACCATCAGTCTACATTCCAAAGTAAGACTGCTGCGCTCTCTGGTCATCTCCATCTTCCTATATGCTTGCGAAGCATGGACCCTCACAGCAGATCTCCAAGGAAGAATACAAAGCATGGAGATGAGGTGCTACAGAAGACTTCTGTGCATTTCCTATACCCAACACATCACCAACGTTGAAGTCCGACAGACCATCACACAAGCCATTGGACAACACGATGACCTGCTCACAGTGGTGAAGAAACGGAAACTCCGATGGTATGGCCACGTCACCAGATCATCAGGCCTTGCAAAGACCATTCTGCAAGGCACAGTGCAAGGAGGTAGAAGAAGGGGGAGACCGAAAAAGAGGTGGGAGGACAACATTCGAGAATGGACTGGTTTGACACTGAGCGAAGCCATGAGGGCTGCTGAGGACAGAGAAAGATGGAGTATGCTGGTTAAGCGATCATCTGTGGTGCCCCTACGACCTTCGGGTTATGGGACAGGATAGGATAGGAATAGGATATTGACTTTCTCATTCAAATTAATTTAAAATTTTATATAGACTTTCTCATTCAACACATTTTATATAGACTTTCTCATTCAAATTAATTTGACATTTTATATAGACTTTCTCATTCAAATTAATTTGACATTTTATATAGACTTTCTCATTCAACACATTTTATATAGACTTTCTCATTCAAATTAATTTGACATTTTATATAGACTGTCTCATTCAAATTAATTGGACATTTTATATAGACTGTCTCATTCAAATTAATTGGACATTTTATATAGACTGTCTCATTCAAATTAATTGGAAATTTTATATAGACTGTCGCAATCAAATTAATTGGACACTTTATATAAACTGTCTCATTCAAATTAATTGGACATTTTATATTGACTTTCAAATTCAACACATTTTTTATAGACTGTCTCGTTCAAATTAATTTAACATTTTATGTTGACTGACTCATTCAAATTAATTTGAATATTTCAGTCTACTTTTAAAGATTTATGCAGCCTTGTTGAACATAATTATTTTATAAAACAGTGGAGAGGGGAGATAATATTATGTAACGGAGTATAGGAAGGATTAAAAAAAAAAAAAGAACTCATCAGCCTTTTAATAACACTAGACTTTTTTTTTTTTTCAAAACTATGACAGTCAACAACAGCCGAGTCATATTGAAGTGTTCTTTGTACAGCGCTGTTACAAACTCAAGGAGCTGCTTGAGGTGCTGGCAGAAAAGAAACCACCCACTTTGCTGGTTGATACGCTCAATGTAACATCCTTGGCCATAGGCCAGAGCTGGGGGATAAGTGCTATCAAATAAATTAAATAAGATTTTTAAACAGAAGAAGATAAATGTAATCAATCAAATGGATAAACTAGACACATAATTACGATAACTAATTTAAGTAAATTAAAATAGAGAAAATAAATCAATAAAATGGATGAATTAAATAAATGAAATAGATGAATTAAATAAAAAATAAAATACATAAAATAGATAAGTGAAAGAGATAAAATAGATACAATTTGCAGTATTTTAGTTCAGAAGTTTAAAATCATCTTGTCTCCACCAAATACGCATGAATTGGGACAAATTTTTTGTCTTTCTTTTTTTGAGGGGGAAGGGGGTCTTTTTTGTCGTTAATATCATGCCTAACTCGGGGTAACTGGTCCTCGTTTCCTTCAGGCCATCGTCCATGCGACAGATCCAGACCAAAGTGCAGTACACCAGCGTCCCTATTCACCTGATGGGACCTGGGCAAGGTCAAGGCCTCCATAGGGTCGGGGTGGGAGAGGACCTGACACTGCAGCGACCCACTCAAAAGGGTTTCGCCCCCATGCAGTTGAGAACCCAACCCTCCAACCTCAGCCCCGGCCAGCTGCAGAGGGTGAACACCACCATTTTGGAACCCAACAAAGGTCGGCAGTTCTGACAGTTCAGTCGCTGTTGTGGTCAAAGTAAATATTAATACTTCTCAACTGCCCATATATTTCAGTGAAAAGACATTTGTAGCTGTTGAAAATAAATATGTTCAAACTGTATTCTCTTTTAATTTATTGTTTTGGTTATGTGTTTTTATTGCGACAAAAAAAATTGTATGTAGGTAATTTCTGTAAAAGGTCATAAACATTTGTTGAATTGAATTTTCAACCATTAACGCTTTCATTGCCAACGTCGCATTAATGAGACGTAAGCAGAGGGCTGAAGTGGCTTTTCTGCCAGGAGACTACCCTTGGGAGAGGACTTAAGACTGTAGTCACTAGTGGCAAAGTTCTCTCCCATGGATCCTGTGCTGCAGAAATGCCACTTTGGGGCTCAACTGTACGCAGAATCTAGGTGAGCTAACACTGCAGTTCTGGACAGCTAGCGCTGGGAATGTCTGAAATTCCAGACAGCTTCAGATGAAAGAGTTAATCAGTTTCCTTTTAGCCAATGACGGATAATAAGTGGAAGGTCAAGGTTAGACAAAGGTCATAGTGTTAAAGTCACGTGTTTAGTGTTGGTTCTCAGTGCTATGAGTGTGTGTGCAGCTGTCCCAGTCCGGCGGTTAGAGGCCCTGCAACGAAGCCACACTCAAGCCACCATCAAGACGTCCTCCATCGCTCAAGTCAGGCGCCCAACCTTCCGCAGCCCTGACCTTGATCTTCTGGGATTGAAGACCTCACAGTCCATGTCTGCCAGCCAGTCATGACCTTGACCTTATTAATTTTTAGCTGGAGACTGGATCCACCTTGACCTTATTGTTGAGCTGGAGACTGGAATTTACTGTGAACCTTGACTGTGATCTGTGTCTTTTGGCTGACCCTGACCTTGTCCTTTTTTGTCAGGGAGATGGCTGACCTTCACCTGCCATGACCTTGACAATAAATTGGCTGTTCAGGGACTGGTTTTTCTGACTAAATGCAGACAACAAAGTGTGCCCAAAAAAAGAAGGGGAAAAAAAATTGCTAATGTTTCCAGGCCTTAGTAGTAGTATTTTATCCAAAATTCTGTTCATGTTTTAAAGATATCAGGGAAAGCTCCCAAATTGTTTTGCTACTTGCACTGGCTTTACCATTTATTTAATCATTGGAATAAATAGCGGGTTTTGCAGCTGAAGATGCTGGCTGGCACAGGATCTAACTCAAGCCACATGAGGAGCCCACTTGATGCCTTGAGGTGCACTGTCTGCATGATGGCTGGACCACTGAGCACCATCCTGGGTGACCTAGCAGTGGTGTGGTCTTAGATGTTCTTCACGTCTTTGAGCTTGAACCTTTGTTTAGTGGTTGTGTTTTTGCCTTGTGTCAGGCAGGAACATCATAATACTAATCGTAAACTTTTAACTCTTTGCCTGCCAGGCATGTTTCCACGTTTGTGCCAGACATTTCTCTGGCACTGGAAAGAAAGTTCAGTACCTTAGGCATTTAAGCTACTGTTCTTTCAATAATAGTTGTTAAATAGACATATTTCATATCAAATTAAAGGTAAAAGAGTGAAGAATAAGAAAAAAAACACAAGAATGTTATTTTGATTATGTTATTATTGAAATATGTGTTTTGAAAGCATGTTGATCTTTTTGAAATGATAAAATAAAATAAAAATATTTCTACATACCACAGTGATTAAAAAAAAATCTGGAGGAATAATTCCAATCACTGAATCAGCTTCAACCACCAGAAAGAAAATTTATTTAGAATCAAAATACACTTTACAGTTTGAAATTATATTGATTATTAGCAGAGTTTGACACACTGTCGATTGTGCCCATCACAATGCTTAGTAAAATGCACAAAAAACACTCTAAAAACAAATCAATTTGAAGAAACCATGCGCGTGTTGATCGAGAACGAAAGTAGAAAGAGTTATCTCTCTTTGGTTAAAATAAAACTTGGATTGGACTGCGCAAAAAAACGGAACGAACCAGAATACTGAAATCGACGATATATCGTAGATTGGCAAAAACATGGCAGCTCAGATCGACGATATATTGTCGATTGGCAGGCAATGAGTTAAAGCTAAAAATGAAATTAAATACTTGGACCTTTTTCGGGGGTGGAATCGCTGTAGGTGAAAGATGGTTCCCAAAACGGCATTTCCATAATAATAAGTTACAACAGTGTAACTGTACTATTTCCACACTGCGATATGTAAGTGCATTTTTCATTCCCCTTTGTTATATTGTGCGGTATTAGACCTGTGTAATATTGTTTGAGGTCAAGATTAGTTTGAAAGCAGAACAACTTATGTTTGGTCTATAGTTCTATACGAAGACATACAAAATATATACGTCCAAGAGTTCACATTGAAAAAGTTGTTTCCGGCAATGCAAAACAAAATTAATAAGAATGTTAAAACTTAGTCTTTATAATAATAGTTCTTTCAATGATAATAAGTCGCTAGAGTTATCACTATACTTGTCTTTGTCGCATAGAATGTAAAAAGAGTTTTTTTCTAATTTACCTGAAAATATTTGTGCTGACATCATGTTTCACGAACATTTGGAACTGTTGCTGTTGATCTCTTTACCAGCTCAAAGCGATAGCCCCAAAACAGGAGCTATCTCAAGCCACCAAAAGCACCAGCTTGCTGCTTGATGCGTACGGAATCTCTTGGTGCCATTGACTGCTATCATCTCTTGAGGCTTTTATCCACAGAGTTTTACTGCTCATTAGCATTTATTTCACTTCATTTATTGGGGGAAATTGATCTGAATGTGCCTGGGTTTATGTGTGTGTTGTGTTGTTTTTTTTTCAAATGAGAAATTCCACCGATTTTATTCAAATACTAATTGTGTAGAACCAAACTACAAGTTTGACTCACATGGGTGCAGCAATGCTAGTCTTATGTATTCCTCCCTCCCCTATTACCCCAATTTCTACCATCCCTCCCTCCCTCCCCCTCCTACCCTTCCTTCTCCCCAAAAGAAAGAAACACCCACAATAAAACTCAATTTTGCTGTCTAAAGTTAGAAAATTATTTACCGCAAACAAAACCTGCTTCATATTTGTTGTGGTTTTCTTTTCTTTTCTTTTAAAAAATAATTTAAAAAATTTAATGAGCGAGTAATATAATGCATTTGTTGTTTGATTTTGTTGGTTCAGCATTACATTTCTTGTTAGCGTTAGAGGAGTGATTGTGAATGCGTTTCTATTTAGAAAACATGCAGTTTCTGTTTTTTTATCCATGTTATTAACATTAAGGTTTTCCAGATTACTTCAGCTTTTTATATATTATACAATATAGTACAAGCTGTAGTCTTGCCATATATGTACAATTATGATCATATCTATTTGTTGGAAAACAATTTGATGGAACGATGTAATGTATTAATTGATTGTTATTGCAGAAAAGTAGTTTATTGCTTAACTGTTATTAATGCATGAGATTTGTTCTTTGTTAAAATAATGTTTTCGTTCCTAGTAAAATTAACCAGTTTTATCGAAGGGATTTATGCAAACATGCATTCAGGTGTTTTACTTCAATGTAATTCGTCTCAGACTGTTCATTATTACTGTGCTGTTTATTTTTCCCAAGTTCATTTGTGTTAATGTTCACTGCTCTCCAAATGAGTAGTTTTTCAATCCCAGTCAGCATCTATAGAACACTCTGCCATAACTTTCAATTGATAGAGAAAGATTTATAGAGGATATGAGAGGGACAGACAGAAAGAGAGAAAGAAATAATGAGAGACAGACAGAGAGAGAAAGGTTTGTTGTTTTTTTGTTGTTGTATTTTCAACACTTTGTTGTCCCTTTTTATTGGGAAATTCTGGGCTGCCTCTCCTGGAAAAGAGTAGTCGCAGCCTGTGGCACGCCAAACCCAACCTACCTAATATTAGTTGTGTTTTGGGAAATTTTTGCTGGGAGAGCAAACCAGAGTACCCGGAGAAAACCCCCACGATCAGATGTTGCCCGAGTCGAAAGTAAATAATATTCCGAGAAACATAATGCCCCTGGGCGGGATTGATCCTACTCCTGTCAGACACCATTGTTTTTTTTTAGCCTGTGGACAAGGTAAGTTTGTCCCGTCTTAGACCACGCAGCCTCAATACTTGCTAGTGATAAATAGATAGAAATAGACCGAGAGACAGAAAGAGAGAAAAAGAGAGAGAATTAAGGTTAGAAAAAGAGATGGGAGTGATTGGGCGTGGTGGATGGATTGAGAGAAGAAGAGAAAGAAGATGAAAGTGACTCGAAGGAAACAAAGATTATATGTGCAGGTAGATTTTAATTTTCGTTCCACATTTTTCATTTTGTAAGATTTAATAATAATAATAATAATAACGTAAATTTATATAGCGCAGTTTCCTGAACAATGCCCAGGCTCACTGTGCTTCACAATTAAAACTTAATTTAAGAAATATATAACACATTATACGTAAAACTTCACACTTAAAAATGAAGTCATAACAATAATACAAGTGACAGAGCCATGCATAGCACAATAAAAACAATCAAAACATATCTGCGGCACACACTAAAATCATTGACTTAATTTAAGAAATATGTTACACATTATACGTAAAAACTTAATTTAGGAAATATGTTACACATTATACGTAAAAACTTCACACTTAAAAATGAAGTCATAACAATAATACAGGAGCAGTGACAAAGCCATGCATAGCACAATAAAAACAATCAGGACACATCTGCGGCATACACTAAAATCATTGACAATGACAATACATGTATACAAAACAATAATAAGTTAAAAATCAGGCATGGATAGCACATATCGAACATCAGTCAAAACAGTCATTATCCCAGAGAGCCGCACAGGATCAGAAAATAAAATGTAATCAGTCAGAGTAGTATTGTCGGAACAGGTGTGTTTTAAGTGCTCGCTTGAAGGCTTGTGTGGTTGGAATAAGTCGAATATGTGCTGGTAAAGTGTTCCATTGTTTCGGGGCAGAATAAGCAAATGCTCTCGCTCCGTAGGATTTCGTGCGGATTCTAGGGATGCACAGGGTGCGCGAGTCAGCAGAGGAGCGCAACTGGCGGGAAGGAGTATAGACCGAGAGTAGTTGAGATAAATATGAGGGACAGGAATCAGAAAAGAAATTGTGACAAAGAACAGATATAATTTATAGTCAATTCTGGCTTGTACTGGGAGCCAGTGTAGTTTATGGAGTAATGGCGTGATATGATCTCGCTTTTTGGCCTTAAGGACTAGTCTTGCAGCAGAGTTTTGAACTTTCTGTAATTTACTTACAATCTGATTTGGGCTTCCTGACAGAAGAGAATTACAGTAGTCTAGTCTGGAAAGCACAAGAGCGCAGACTAAGGTTTTGGTGGCTTCAACCGTCAAATAACAACGGATGGAACTGATCTGACGTATAGCGGCGTAGGCTGACCGACAGACTTGAGTAACGTGAGTATCTAGCGACATGTCGTCGGACATAAAGTATCCAAGGTTTCTTATTGTAATGATTTCAAAAGAGCATAGACCAAATATTTTTGTTGGTTATTGTTTCTGAATATGGCCCTTTCCCTGTAGCATTCAGTATTATTATTATTATCATTATTATGATTACTATGTATTATTATTATTGTTGTTCCGACACTTTGTTGTTGATTGAACTGCTGATAAATGACATTTTCTTTGACTTTGTCTTCAAATAATGCCATAAAATTATTCTCGTTACTCAACATTGTGATAATAATTTGATTCCCTCCCAAGCTTGCTGTATGATTTTCTTTCAGTCCTCCATGCTTTTGTCCAGTTTGGTAGTTCACCAATTGTACCTGTTGCACTCTTTTTTGGAGTCAAAACTTAACTTTAGTTCACCAATTGTACCTGTTTCCACTCTTGTTTCGGAGTCAAAACTCAACTTTAGTTCACCAATTGTTCCTGTTTCGACTCTTTTTTGGAGTCCAAACTTAACTTTAATTCACCAATTTTACCTGTTTCCACTCTTGTTTGGAATCAAAACTTTAGTTACAATTTCTTCTTCTTCTTGGTTTGAGCAGCCATAATCAGTATGTTGGTTCATTTGCTGCTGTTGGTTGTTACTTTAGTCAAACTAAATGAACTCTTTATTTCCTGTACCTTTAGTTCTGGATAAGGTGTGTATGTTTTTCCCAACAGTATTATTGGTTGGTGTTTGATGTAACTCTGTTTTGTATCAAGTTATCTATTTAGTTTGCCTGAGCCTTTGATTTCTAATAACGATGTGTTGGGTTTTTCATGCTAATAGTAGTAGTGGGTTGTTTTTGTATTCATTGGGCTTAGAAAAACCTGAAGAGTTCGGTTTTTTTTTAAACTATGGAGACAAACTTTAGGTTGTGATTGTCTCCTCAAAGTGGGACGCTGGAGTTAAATTGATCCCATCCTGGACACAAGCCTTTTTGGGAAGCTATCCTCCCGCTGTTCGGGTGAAAGTAGGAAAGATCTTTGAAGAATTCATTATTTGACTCATTTTGCGAGTTTTGAACAAAATCTGTGTAATATTTTCCCCCCATGCTACTGTTGATCAAATTGCTGTCCCTGGAAAGATTCTTAAAAGTTATTTGCTCGCATTCGTGTTTATAAACACATTTTCTGCAGCTGCACTTTTGATTATTTTTAAGAGGTTGACTTGATTTTCTTCGCGACTGTTGAAGAGAGGTTGACAAAAGAAAATGGCTGCCTGAAAAGAATAAAGCCATAACTCATGTATTATTAGTATTGTGCTATGGCAGATTTTCTTTCCAGGCAGACCAATGTTTGTTGTGTGTGTATGGGTGTGTGAGAAGTTTGATTTTGTGATAAATGATGGCAATAATATATCGTATATTACAATTGGTGTTGCAAATAATGCCAACATGTTGTGATCTGCACTTGTACAGTTGAAGCTGTTCGCCTGAATTTACATGTAAATCATTTGGAATTTATCGTCAAGATTTTGTTTTCAAATTCTTAGAGCTGTCAGATTTTACAATTTTATTCTTCTCATTAATTTGTGTCAAGATGCTTGGATAATATGGCCATTTGGAAAAAATTGTCATAACTCACTATTGTGTAGCAAGTTACCACAGTGTAACTGTATTATTTCCACACTGCAATATGTAACTGCATTTTTCACTTCCTTGGTTACATTTTGCAGTATTTGTTTGACCTTTATAGTACTATTTGGGGTGTAGGTTAGTTTGAAAGCAGAATAACTTATGTTGGGTCTATTGTACTTCAATTATAAGAAGGCATGAACAAATTTAGTTGTCCAAGAGTTCACATTGGAAAAGTTGTTTCCAGCCATATAAAACTACAATAATAAGAATCAAATTAACAACAATCTTTATAATACAAGTTCTTTGAATATTAACAAGTTACTGTAATTATTATTATACTTGCTACAATTATTTTAACTGCTCAGGATGATCTCCTTTGTTAGGGGAATTGCCGATACATTTTTAACAGAAACACAAAAATCAGCGGGACTTTAAATGCACTGCCCTTATCATAATGAAAACAGAATTTCAATTCCCAGATTATCAATTTACATGTACATGCAGACAAATGCTTCATCTGTACTTACAAAATTTATATATTTGCCTTTTTTCCACTTGTGATATAAATTACAAAGCAGCATATAAATACTGTTAAACCAAAACTTGCTTCGTAAATATTTAATTTGCCTCTTAGATTAATTTGCATTTGTACTTTTTACCAAAGGGACAGATTAAAGTTCAAATTTTTGTTTTATCCATTCTCTGCTTCGTCGTCTGTATGAAGACCAGTGCTTTATTTCCTAGTTTTCATTTCCTGCTCTTTCCTCTTAGTCTGAGAGGTTGGTGTCAATGTTTCCTACTTAACGTTTTCTTTTAATTTCTCACTTTTACTTTCTGCCTTTATGGTTTTTTTGGTTAAAAGAGTTGACAGGAAAAAATAAGAACGGATAAAAACAACAAAGGTCTGTCAAAATGGAAGAAGATACTATAAATACACACTAACAGTAACAACCATGAAGATAAAAAGAGAGCCAAAAAAAAAATCATACACAATAACTATCATAAAGCAAGTCAAACTGCTGTAATACTTTTCACATCCATTATTTATTTAAAGACACATGTTCCAACTCTCAAGCATTTAATTATTTTAACTAGAAGGGCAAAGCCCATATGACACACATGGAACTCCCAATATTTAACATCAAAACCAGTGCCCAGAAAAAACAAAATGAAATGGTGGCATTAACATGCGAAGTAATACTGACATTAATCTTTATATTCTCTTGACCTTGAGATGACCTTGACCTCCGGCTCCAAATCTGCACTATCAAATAAAGTACAACTAAAGTTGTATTATGCCCTAAATACGGTGCTCTTGGGATGACCTTGACCTTCAGCGACACTGAATTTGGGATGGCCTTGACCCTCACATGATTTGTGATGCATGTCTGATCAAATAATCTAATGTTGCATACTATGGGTTAAATAAACAGCTATTTCACTACATGATGACCTGATTTTTGTATGTTTTTGCAAGGACTAAAATGACCTTGAACTTCAAGATCAACGTAAAAGCGGAACAAATATTAAAGATCAGTCTATCATCTAAATACAACAAGTTTGGACTTTATATCTCGCATAGTTTAGGGTAAAGGTCACTTCAAAGTACCTACACAAACTGACTTTGGACAGCTTCAGTGACCTTGACGTGAGGTTGACCAAATGTGCATAGTATATGTTTCTCATTTATATTTATCATGCATCAAAGAATCATAAATTCAATATTAATAATCTTTTTAAAAAAAAAAAGTAAAATTTTGTGAAAAATTGTCATTTTTTGACTAACATTTACTGACCCTGTGACCTTGATCTTGAAGTGAAGTCATTCATTCACTGATCAATTTTGAGGTCTCACTGGTATACATAATCTTACCAAGTTTGGTTGTGATAGTTAAAATACGCTCTGTGTACTTAGCCACTTTAAAGTTTTTGCACAGACGGCGGACAGACAGACGGATGGATGGACATTATTTTTTTATATCATATTTAGACTATTTAGGTCTCATCTTGCACAGATTTGCAAAAATCTGGGGAAATAATTTGGGGTGGGGGGTGAGTACACAGATTCGCATTGCTATGCATGCGAGACAAAAATGAACATCTCATTCAATCCTTTCCAAAGCACCAACAGGCACACAAACGTTGAGAATGAAAACTATTAAAAAGATGCCAAGGGCACATGCACTCAAATTACAAGTCGGACAAACAAGTCGAGGCATGGAACAAAAGAGTGATGATACCAATAAAATCACACTAATCATACTAATACCACATTTCCTCTTCTTTCAGTGTGAGTGGTTCAACATTGTAGACTCATTCACCTCTTATTCCTTATAAGCATATTGCATGGGGATAGCAGTGACAAATAATATACAGTACTACATTGATGGTAAGTCTTCATGTCTACTCTCTACACTAGGGTCAAATTGATAGGATTACTTCCCCTCTTGCTCTTGTTTTACCTCCCACAGCTCATCATTGAACATTTCTGTTGTAGTCTCATTTCCTTCATCAAGCACAGCTTCTTTGGGGGAGATTTTTTCATTTAACGAAGTGTGGTCTGACTCAATCACTTATTGAAATAACGAAACAATTATTGAAGACACGTACATGCAAGATGTTGCTAATTGAAAACAAAAAATACCTTTATGATATTTGAACGTGTCTTAGCATTTCAACATCTCCATGCAAGCTAAAAGCACTAAACAAGATGTTTGAGTGTTTCTATGTCTCCAAGGCACAGTGCAAGGAGGCAGAAGAAGGAGACAGAAAAAGAGGAGGCAGAAGAAGAGGGAGACTTAAAAGAGGTGGGAGGACAACATTCAAGAATGGACTGGCTTCACACTGAGCGAAGCCATGAGGGTTGCTGAGGACAGAGAAAGATGGAGTACACTGGTTAAACGATCATCTGTGGTGCCCCAATGGCTTTTGAGTTATGGGATAGAATAGGATAGAATGTTTCCTTTCAGGTAAAAATGAACTAAAACCACCAACGGATGGAACATCATCACAAACGATCCATTTAGAAAATAATTTGATCTTCCACACCTTAACCCTGAGTGCGTGAGTGAGGTCCTAAAGGTCTGCATAGCCTGAACTTTTTTCGTAGTGCGTACTACTATCCGCTGCACTGTCCGTTTCCAAATTTGGCTCCTCTATTGTCTTCCTGAACTGTGCCTGCTGGAACGCATCCCAAAAAGCCAGAATTCCAGAACAGCCATAATTATGCACTCATGCTGGAGTGACAAAAATGTCCCAAATCTGTATTTGCACTTACTCCCTATTAACCACTAGGATCGCAGTGGTCCCCTGCCCATCACTTCCCCACCAAACCACGGCAATTTGTTTCCAAACTAAAGTTCTAGCTTTCAAATTTGTTCTATTGCCTGCCATTTCATAGTATTCTTCAGCTGTAGAATGAGGCAGCAGAGTTTAATTTCGTAATCACCAACTTTGTGTGATTTTTGCAAGCCAAAATGGCTTTTTTTTTTTGATTGATTTATTGTTGCTTTAGGTCCAGCGGACTCTTCCGAGCCAAATCGGGACCGGACAACCCCCGATCCGCATAAAAGATCTGTTGAAACAACCCCAGTGGGAAAATTGAATGTCCTCCACCGGCCAGTCACTTTACAATAAAGACATCCCACGCGAGGGACGGCTGAGGGTTGACCTCAACTACGCGAACCCCCTGTTACAAAAACAAAATAGAATACAAACATCATTATAAATCATCAACAAAACGCATACATATAAAATGCCTGTAGTGCTAAATAGTACAATCATAGGAAGCCCTAGTGACCACCCGGCAGAAAGCGTCCAACACTCCCAAGCTGATCCAACAGACCTCATACACAAACAAGGAGTCTTGTCCAGGAAGAGTTTTCAAGAAAAAAGGTAGGTCATTGATCTAGCGAAGAAGAAGATAGTATAGCAGAGTGAAGGACAGAGCAGGAATAGGAAAGAGTAAATGAGGAAGACAGCGACAGTGGGAATTTAAAGCACTAAATTTCCATAAAGTGGGGATACTATTTATACTGAAAACCCCCGGCACTCCAACGGGGGTACTGTTGCCACAGTGAATCTGTCTTGCCTATAAAGGAAAGACAGGTTTTCAACTGTGGCTTTCACTTTTCCCTTTATAGGTTTGAACAATCTACAGTGGCAAGATTGCTCATGACCCCAAGGGGTACCAAAATGGCGTCATCTACTTCGAAAAAAAAAGGGCCATTTATACCCTACACCCCTATCTCGTCCCATCTAAATCAGGTATTTTCCACTTAAAACATGTCAAACTTTGCACTATATTGTACCGTTATGTCAACAATAACTCCTGAACTTTTCATGTTCTTTTATGGAGTACTTTATTTTTAATGAATGGTTTTACTCAACAGTATAAATGGCCAGTATGCGGAGAAAAGCGAAGAACAAAATCACCCAGTAATGAATGAGGTTGAAATTTTTTTTTTTTTCACAATAAAACAGTTAAAACACACTATTGGGACAAAGGTATTTGAGGAAGATTTGTCATAGCTCTGTGGAGCTTATTCATGATGGTGATTGAGGGAGGAGTGACGATGCTGGCACTGATGGTGGCGATGAGGATGATGACCATCAATGAACGGCAGTGCTAATGGCATTGCAATGATGATGTATGAATGATCTGGTCAGCCCATTTCCAATATGTTATACAACTCCAAGATGATGAATGCAGTATGAAATAAAATGGGAAATGAGGATGAGCGGGCGATGCTGATGATGACGGCTGATGAAAATGGTGGTGATGGAAACATCCGCTTTGAACGTCACTGGTAGTAGAGTTCCAAGTTCATCCCATCATGAATTTCATCTGACCCAAGTCAAGAAAAATGTTTCCAAGTCACTTCACTTTTCCATAAATCACATTATTATTATTATTATTATTATTATTGTTTACAGGGTGGGCCAATAAAATGTTACCACTTTATAAACATAAATCAATTTTTTTTTTTTATGAGAACGTTTTCGAAAATTTTATTCACAGTAATGTCCAAATTATTATTTGATACCAAACCTAATCAATGTTTTTACTGAATTTCCTCAAACAATTCTTTCCTGGAGATAGGCTTATATCATGGCGCACAGACAACTCATGGCCTGCCCACTCCCTCGATCTTTTCCCTGCAGACTACTTCCTATGAGGGTACATGAAGGAGAGAGTGTACTACAACAACCCACAGACCACTGAGGCCCTGAAGACCAACATCCGTCACGAAATTCGGAGAATCCCACTTTAGGTGTGTAGCAATATCATCACAAACTTCAATGTGCGTGTTGCAGCTGTAATCCAGAAAAAAGGAGTGTTGATTGAGCACAACATCAATTATTAAACTGTGTACAGAACAAGTGAAAAAGTGGGAAACCTTTGGTATCAAATGATAATGTGATGCTTCCGTGACATTTCTGTGAAGAAAATTTTTGAAAACGTTTTCATTGTAAAAATTTATGTACAATTAAAAAGTGGTAACATTTTATTGGCCCACCCTGTATTATTATTATTATTATTATTATTGTTTATTGTTATTATTATTGACATTTCATGATTATCATTATTCTTATTTTTGATATAATATTCAATTATTATGAACAAATATCCTATGATCTTACACTATCAAACTTGCTGAGGTGACAGGGGATTACATTTCAGCTTGCGAGCTTCTAGGAAGTGTATAATTATATTATATTATAATAATCAAAACCTTAATGCTGCCTTCAGCAAACAATATTATGCATTGCATGCTTGGTAGCCAGCATCATGAGCAACACTTTGAGCAGAAACGTGAGTTATATTATTATATAAGAATGATCCATATTATCAGTGGAAGATTGGTCAAGTACCTACTCACCTCCAGCACCGGTTTTTGGAGTAAATCTCATTTTATTGGATAATGTTACAATATAATTAGCATTAACACACACTGTATTCCGTTTGATATAGACTTTTAGGCGGGAAGGAGGGGGGCGGGGGAGGGGGGGGGAACAAAAAAAAAGCAACGAGTAAATACCCATTTAATTTAATCCTTGTTATATAGCGCAAGTGCTTCTCAAGGTGCTGGCCTCAGAACAGCTTTAACTAAGGACTCATGGGGTGCACACTTGCAGCCTTTGGGTGCACAGTCTTTACATGTGAACATAATCTTTAAAACGAGAGCAAGAAAGGATACAGTCAGCTAATGTCACTTGGTCCTTGAAAATTGTGTACCTGAAACCAACACCATATGAATTCTCAATTTATCATTTTATTATAACTTCTTTGTCATCTTCAGTTGCCTGTGGCAATAACTTCACAATTTTTTGGTGGCATATTTACTTAAAATAAAATAAATGAATGAAGAGAAAGCTCATTGTCAGACCTTTTATTATACAGGATATTTACCATATTATTATAATCAGCTGCATAGAAATTAGAATAACAGAATGCATTTACAAATAAAATGACAATAATAATCACATGTTTACAAGCACTACAAATGTTTACTTTTCTCTGCCGACTGAATACAAACCACATAACAAATAACTCAACATGATATCAAATAGCACTTGCAACACACTCATACAACCATTCACTCACACCACACAAACACAGGCAAGTGCATATGTACACAAATACATACACACACAAAACAGCATTACCATTTCTTGAGGACAATTTTGTCTGCTCGTGTTCCTGTCTGCGCTGCGATCAATTTCTTCAGATCTCCGACTGTGTCATCAGGACTGGTTCAGGGGTCAAGGACAATCTTGTCTGAATTTGGAAGAAGCCATGACTACCCACTAAACACAGATTTTGGCATGAATAATGCGAATCCCCTCTCTTTCCTACAGCTATCAACCATGTTTGTACTGTGACTATGTCTGACACTGAGCAACACCTAGAAAATGATGGTGGTACTCTCATTTGGTTTAAAGGCTCCTCTATACTATAGTCATTACTATAATATACTATGCTACACTATACTATATAATATTATACTATATTTTCATTTACACTACAGGTCTTTTAATTTTTGCTCAATCTGAGATTCAGACAGCATTGTTTTACACATGAGATGTTAATAAAAACATTTTTTGGAGAAAAATATGTATTTTTAACTCGCTGCCGAGGTTGCGCGTCTTATGATGCGCGATTAATTTGTTTGGTTGCCAGCGGATCACGTCTTAGGAAGATCTATAGTGTCCGTTATAAGTAACCCAACTACTAAAAGGAGAATACAATTGGGAGAAAAGCTAATAATCCCTAAATTGTTACATCCCTTTAACTGTAAAATCCAAGTATTTTAATGTAAAATGGAGTATTTTTGCTCTGGAAGTTATTCATGGATACATGTGAAGAAAGTGTTTTACCTCAATTCCAAAATGGCAGCCAATTCTAATATAATAATAATTATATGTGTATTGATCTACAAGAATCATTCATATACATTTTGTTATGTATTCTGAATGTATTTTTTATCATTATGCAAAACTGACATGTTTTGTGGAGAATGTACAAAATATTCTGGATTTCAAAAACTTTTTTGGATTTTCGCCTCAATGTGGATACATAAGTGCTATTTTCTTACAAAAGGTGAATAAGTGTATTTTCTATTGTTGATTTCTTGCAAGCAAATGCCATGATCTTTACAAAAATGTGTAAGTTTTCTATATTATCTTTTATATAATAGCTGGTTGAATTTTCAAAAATAAGCTTAGTAGTGAGTTTACAGGGAATAAACATGGCAAAAAAGTTCCACCTCCAGTGAGTTAATGTATAGGTAGTTACTTTTATAAGTGAAAGCAGATAATCTTTTTGAAAATTGTTGATAAAATGGCACTGGAAAATAACACCTTTTGACTCTGCTTTTTTGTCAGTTAGATATAATAAAATATACACATTCAAAAACACCACAATTGTAATTTAGAATAAAAGATAAATAGGTATTACTTTTTGCACAAAAGTGGTTTACAATTTTATTATTTTGTGTGTTTAATGCCTGGAAAATATATGAATATGTTTGTTGCATTCGTATCCACCGAGACCCTGTCACTAAAACAAAACTCAGTACAGCAAGCTGACATCGTAAAAAATTAAAGATTTCCACATAGAAATTTTACCCCCAAAATTTGCTGTTTAGGATTACATTATAATGCAACACACAATTAAAATCAATTAACAATTTACAGGAGTAAATACTACTGAGATAATTTGAATATCAATCATTAGTAATTGCCTTTAAAAAGGATACTTGCACTTGACGCGAACTTTCTTGCCCAGACGATCGTTGCACGTAATTTCGATCATTTTCTATGTCGGCTGTCGGTTGTCACCTGCAAAACGTGAGAGAAAAATAGAGGTTAGCTTTTCCTACCAAGATTACATTAACCACTTTTGGTCGTTCGTTCATTTATTATAGTGCTCGGACACTTGCGCATATATAGGACATAGCTATAATCACATGTTAAAAGTCAGAACCTATGTAAAAACGTAGGTAAATGTCTTACAAACATAAACATCCATCTAGCCTAATTAATCTATCCTATCCTATCCTATCCTGTCCCATAACCCGAAGGTCGTAGGGGCACCACAGATGATCGCTTAACCAGCATACTCCATCTTTCTCTGTCCTCAGCAGCCCTCATGGCTTCGCTCAGTGTCAAACCAGTCCATTCTCGAATGTTGTCCTCCCACCTCTTTTTCGGTCTCCCCCTTCTTCTACCTCCTTGCACTGTGCCTTGCAGAATGGTCTTTGCAAGGCCTGATGATCTGGTGACGTGGCCATACCATCGGAGTTTCCGTTTCTTCACCACTGTGAGCAGGTCATCGTGTTGTCCAATGGCTTGTGTGATGGTCTGTCAGACTTCAACGTTGGTGATGTGTTGGGTATAGGAAATGCACAGAAGTCTTCTGTAGCACCTCATCTCCATGCTTTGTATTCTTCGTTGGAGATCTGCTGTGAGGGTCCATGCTTCGCAAGCATATAGGAAGATGGAGATGACCAGAGAGCGCAGCAGTCTTACTTTGGAATGTAGACTGATGGTTCTGTCTTTCCAAATGGGCTTCAACCTTGTCAGGGCAGCAGTTGTTTGTGCGATCCTGGAGAGGACTTCCTGTCGAGACCCATTGTCTGACACAATGGCTCCTAAATATTTGAAGCTGTGCACTGTGTTGAGGGATTGGCCTTGTACTTTGATGTCCGTGTTGATGCCATTGGTGTTGTTGGTCATCATTTTGGTCTTCTCCGCACTTATTTCCATTCCATAAGCTCTGGAGGTGGTGTCAAGCCTCTGTACAAGCTGTTCAAGTTCTTGTTCCTCTCCAGCCAATCCATCAATATCATCCGCAAAACGAAGATTGGAGATTGCTCTGCCCCCTATACTGACTGTGCCTTCGTGATCTGCAAGAGCATCTGACATGATGCGCTCTAGGAAGATGTTGAAGAGTGTTGGAGAGAGTAGGCATCCTTGACGCACACCGATTGTTGTTCTGAACCAGTTCCCGATGACGCTGTTATGGAGGACTGCACTGGTAGCCTTGTCATACAGGCTTTTGATGACTTCTATAATTTTGGGGCTGATGTTGTACACTTTCATGGTTGCCCATAGAGCTGCATGCCAGACTCGGTCAAATGCCTTCTTGAAGTCTATGAACACATGATATAGATGTTGTTGGTGCTGTAGGTATTTCTCACAGATTATTCTGAGGTTGAAAATCTGTTCAGTGGTACTTCGCCCTGCCATGAATCCTGCTTGTTCTTCAGCTATGATTTGTTCAGCTTGTGGTTTCAACCTGTTGAGTATTATTTTCAGGAGGACCTTGCTGGGATGGCTGATGAGGCTGATGGTGCGGTAATTTTCACACTCCTGAAGGTTAATTTAATTAATCTTACAAACATAAACATCCATGTAATTAAGACCATATACTAGGCTACGATAAAAACAGATAAGATTCAAACGCGCTAATGCAGCATGAGGGATTTTATGGCAATGGGGGACACTAGTCCCACTCCTTTATGCCCAAACATGTATACTAATACTAACTTGTTAAAAGTAGATAAAACACAGGGACTTTGGCCAGTTTGGGTCATTTTCAGATTCTGATTCAATTCATTCTCACAAATGACAATCCGAATAAAATGTTTTGAATAGCTTAGTTTCGCTGTACATAATTATGTATACACAGGCTTAACGCGTACACAAAGAAGTACGAGACAACAAGACTTACTAAACACTTCAAAATGATTGTACAGGTCAATGGTGTTCAAGGCAAAAATCACACTAAACTTGCGAATAACAAACGCAAACGAAACTGCGAGAAAGATAACAGAAAGTTTATAGAATTACTTCCCTTGAACTTCCCTCTGTATACCACAATATTTGAGAAAGTAATGAAATTGGTTTCAAAGGAAGTTGGGATTTTAATTTAAATTTACTTTCTACCGTCTACTTTAGGAATAAGGCGCGCATATCACCCATTATGATGACAATAATTTGTAGTAGCAGTAATAATATTAACAATCACAATTGAACAAATTATTACACACACATGTAACATTGGTTGCATAATTATCTATTTGTCCTGTTCCAAAGACTAGAAACCCATCCATATCCGAGTTAAATGATTATAGGCCAGTTGCACTCGCCAGACTTTCCATTAAATATTTTTAGCGTATTGTCTTTTTTTCAACTTCTTTCTTAAACAGGACAGTTTCTTGATCCTTTTTAGTTCCCAGACAAGCAAAACAGATCCACTGACGACGCTACACTCTACTCAACTACGCCTGTACTGGATAAACCTGGTTCTTTCGTTTATGATTCTCTTTAAGGATTTTTCTTCAGCTTTTTAATACGATGGCTCTCAAACTTCTAGTCCTTGACGTCAATCTCAGGCTTATCCTGTGGATTGTTATCTTTCTACATTTTACAGATCTCAGTCTGTCTTCTTCCAGCGGACTCTCTCTTCCTTCTGAACTAAATCAACTGGCTCCCCTCAAGGCCCAGTACCATCTCCTCTGTTGTTTACTCTGTACACCAACGACTGCACTGGCTCAGAAAATACACCGCTCATTATGTACCCCTACGACTCTGCACTTCAAAACCTCTCTAAATTTGCATATACCTATCTGAAAGAAGAGCAAAAGTTTACTGCATGGTGCAAAGAGAATTACCTACATTTAAATGTAGAGAAAAAACACACTAAAGAACTGGTTATTGATTTCATTTTAAAAAAAAAACTTGTCTGCTTTACCTGATAGTGGTTGATGGAGAGAAAGTGAAGAGAATATTTGAATACAAATATCCAGGAATACTACTTGACAATACTACTTCGGTCCATAAATTTAAAAAAATGTCAGTCCTGAAATTGCTTTCTTTAAAAGTCTTTAAAAGTCAACAAGTCTGTTTTATGTAACATTTACATCTGTTTTATCCCATCTGTGCAACCTTTGGTTTTCTTTGCTGGGTTTGGAGGTCTCAGCGTGAGGAATAATAAGAATGTTTTGAATCTAACTGTGAATGCGTGCGGGAGAGTGTTGGGTGAAAGGCAGGAGAGCTTGTGTGTGCTATACCAAAGTCAATCAAGAAAGAAAGCGAGCGTAATAGCAAAGAACGTACAGCTACTACGTTCTTTGGTAATAGCAAGACTCCACGCTAGCTGAATGAATGAACATTGAGGTTTAACGTCTACACCCACCATTGGCGATATGGCAGACGGGGATAACCATCCCAGGGAAAGAGGGGTAGGGACCTGAATCAACACTGAACCATCAGAGCAATCATACTGCTAAAATGGACAGTGAAAATGGCCACATTTTATATCGCCCACCACGGGATTCGATCGGTGTGCCAGGCGAACGCTCTACCAATTGAGCTACGGCGGTGGGACACCACTCTAGGTCAGCACAACCAGATCTTTTATTCTGGTCGCCGTTTTGGAGTGCCAAAGGTTTTGTACCCAAATGAGTAAAAATTCTTAATATGTGTTGTCTGAATGCTGGGCATACATATGTATGTTTGTGCTTGTGTGTGCGTGTGGAGTACGAGTCAGTTAAACTGGACTTTTATAATATGCAGAAATTTTACAACTATCCAATATTCCTTGACTGCAACACTTAACTGATGCACAATTTCTAATAGCACACCTGTGATTTGGTATTAAATATTATTAAAATGATACACAGTTAATGATGATTTAAAAAAATAATAATATTTCAAACTACGTTCCATAATTTTAGTAGCCAATATATGTTTAACCCGTGTGTGTGGTGTGTGTGTGGGTGGGTGTGTGTGTGGGGGGGTGTGTGCGCGTGTGTGTATGTATGTGTGTTATGATGCTGAAGCGCAATGAGGTGATGTTTAGTTTCCAAAATATGGTGTGATATGCATTTGAGGTACAAAGCGTGTCTGAAATGTTCATGTTAATATGTAGCCTATTTTAGAGTAGGTAGGTGCATGATGTATCTTTATAAATATTTTATATTACTTTTTATTACTTTTTACTGACAGCAATTGGATGTTGAAATTTCTCATGTGAGATAGAAAAAAGTTTTCTTAATCTGAATCTGAATAATTTGGAGTACTCTAAACCAAGACAATGAAACTAGCTGCCTTCGTTGTTTACAACGGTTTTGTCCCAGGTTTCTAGCTAACTCAGTCTACACAATCCTCTCCATCCGAGTGACTACATCACTCGCATAACCACGACTAACGGATTTGCCAAGACTATGCGTAGAAATAAATTCACCCTCCAAAGTACAGTGAATTAATGACGCGTCACGAACACGAACTTGATGTGTGTAGCTCGTATTTGGTCGGTCACAAATTGAAGCGCGAATAATTCCAAAACTATTGCAGGGACTTCAGCCAAATTTGGTAGACATATTACATTATACTTAACTGATGCACAATTTCTAATAGCATATATGGCAAACTTACTTTAGTTCCTATACGTTTCAATTTTCTTTACAATTTTAACATTTTGATTCCAAAGGCCAAGGTCACCAACCAGTAGATATCGTGGTACAAGTGTGTTGGTGATCATAGTATACTATATCTATCATCAGGTTGTACCGTTGTACACGGCGCAGTGTTTATTCGAACCGCACGAGGCTGTACAGTTTTACTCGGCGCAGTATGGTCCCTCTAGCAATAATTAATTGTAATTATCTTATCGTCTTCATTTGAATCTCCAGCTGCTAGGAGTACATGTTGGTTATTGGATACAGGTGGGTTTGTTTGTTTTTTGGTACATTTCTTCTTCTTCTTCTTCTTCTTCTTCTTCTTCTTCTTCTTCTTCTTCTTCTTCTTCTTCATCATCTTCATCATCTTCTTCATCATCATCATCTTCTTCTTCTTCTTCTTCTTCTTCTTCTTCTTCTTCTTCTTCTTCTTCTTCTTCTTCTTCTTCTTCTTCTTCTTCTTCTTCTTCTTCTTTCGTTCTTTCTTTCTTTCTTTCTTTCTTTCTTTCTTTCTGTCTTTCTTTTTTTTTTTTTTTAAATTCTTCTTCCTCATCCCCCCTTCTTTACTCCTCGTTTTCTTCCTCCTGCTACTCTTCTTCTTCTTCTTCTTCTTCTTCTTCTTCTTCTTCTTCTTCTTCTTCTTCTTCTTCTTCTTCTTCTTCTTCTTCTTCTTCTTCTTCTTCTTCTTCTTCTATTGTTGCTGCTGTTATCGTCTTAGCCGCTATTGTTATTGTTGCTTTGCTTCTTCTCAGCCATCGGTGGCTTGCTCTGAGTGAAGATGTACGCTGTAGCTGTTAACCCAAAATGCCCAGTGAAGTTTTTCAACAAAGTTCGCAAGGAAGCTTATTTATTATTAAATCGATCCTATATAACGCTTTTCCACATCCGGAGCTGCTCGAGACGCTGAACGATACAGGATCTCATTAAAGCCTCCCGAGGCTCCCACGTCCCGGATTTGGGCGCCTCGCCTGACACCCAGACAACTGAGCACAATCCTGAGCGACCGGTGATTGAGGAGAAAAGACCTACAGTGCTTGCTGGAGTAATTTCGTGTGGCTGGTACTGACACCCATCTAGGACATGAGCGTCAGAATCTTTAAAGTCCGTGCAAAGGAATGCGTGCGTGTACAGACTGGACCTTGGTTTATACTCTCAGCCGAAGGAGTAAAGGGGCAGTTTTTAAAAGAAGTTCCCAAAGAAGTTTTTTTTAAAAACTGAAGTTTATAGTCATTTTATTTTATCGATCTTCTATAGCGCGTTTGCAAGAGCTACTCAAGGTGCTGGCCGATACAGGACCGAACTCAAACCGCCCGCTACACCCACTTGTAACCTTTGGGCGCATAGGTAGATATCTCTTTTTTTTCTTCTGTTGTTGTTTTTTTTTTTTTTAAACATAGTTGTCCAGTGTTCTGCAGCAAACCTTTTTTTTCTCTCTCTCTCTCTTCCTACACCTGATCACAGGGTTCCCACAGATTTAAGGTCCAGCGGATTATCCCGAACGAGGAGATAAGCGGACAGACTATCGATATAGCGTGACACAGCATGGATGACAGCAGTCAGGCAGTGGATGCCGTGCTGGATGCGTTGGGATGGCGAGGGCGGTATCAGCTGCTCCAGCTGTTCCAAGTCATCCTCTGCGTCTTCCCTCTCGCTTTCAACATCCTGTCCATCGTCTTCATAGGTAAGTATAGTATGTTGTCATCATCGTCGATCCGTCTCCGTCGTCGTTGTTGTCGTCATCGTCGTTGCAGCTGTGTTCGTAGTTTGTGTCATTGCCTACAAATATTTTGGTTAATGTATACATCGTTGGTATCATCTGACGTAGGTAAACCTTCGGCTTGCATCATCATCATCATCATCATCATCATCATCATCATCATCATCATCATCATCATCATCATCATCATCATCATCATTTGTTTTTTTTTTCTTCTTCTTCTTCTTCTTCTTCTTTTTCATCAATTGAGCTATAGATAGACTTACAGATGGTAACTTTGTTTTGTTCTTAACCTTTCAGTGAATGGGCTGTTTGGAAGTAAACCTTCCCAAAATAATAATAATAATAATAATAATAATAATAATAATAATAATAATAATAATAATAATAATAATAATAATAAAGTATGCTTATATAGCGCGATACCCCAGCTCAGGGCTGGGCTTACCGCTCTTAACATAGGATATATCTTTAAAAACAAACATAAACTATAAAACAAGGTATGCAATACAACGCAATACACTACACATGCATAATAAAAATTAAAACAATGAATGAACGGAAAGTTGTTGAGAAAATAATACAAAAGAGGTTGGCTGTGCTCTTTCCAGGGAGAAGCAACAAGCACTGGTGTCGTGAGGTAGACAATGTGACGTCACACTTGCTTCCACCGGGCGTCACGAATGTAACGTATGAAGAGTGTCAGGTGACGTGGGTGAATGTGACTGGAGAGGTGGGCAAGGCTCCGTGTCCTAACGGTCTGGAATTCCAAGATCCCGTCGACAGATCACTGATGTCGGAGGTATATATATATATTTGCCTACAAGTTTGTTTGTCATTGTGTCTGTGACTGTATGCATGTTTGACTGTAAGTTTGTCACTTTGTTACTTTGTGTGTCTGTGTCTGTCCTGTTGAATGTATCTGTTGGTTTGACTGTCTGTCGCATCGGTTTGACTGACTGTATGTTCGTCGTCGACGATATCGTCTTCATTGTTGGTGTTATTGCTGACAACACTGGACTGACTGGACTCTTGACTGACGATTACGACGCTGACTACAGGCGGGAGATAGATAGGTTTGTTGGCTGGTGTGACGATAATTATTTAGAACTTATGTAGGCAAGACCAAGAAATTGATTATGGACAATATGAGGAAAGAACACGTACATGAGGAGATAATGATCAAGGGGAAGTTATAGAGAACGTAGATAAGTAGAAGAATTTGGAGATCATTATATAGAGAATAAGGTTACATGGAAACCCAACACTGATGCCATTGTGAAAAATCTCCTTTCTCGAATGTACCTTTTGAGAAAACTCAGATCTTTTAATGGCAGACAAGAGATTCTCCAGATGTTTTATACCTCAACCTGCAATAGTGTTCTGTACTTTGGATCATTTGTTGGAGTGGCAACATCAGCAAGCAGGACAAGGCTAGATTAGAGAAGTTCCTCAAGAAAGCGAGTGTGGTGGTTGGGAGAAGACAGGACACTTTTGCCTTAACACAGGAACAATACAATACAATACAACAAATCTTTATTATCCCATAAGGAACTTCACAGCAATGTATGTCAGGCATATAAAACATATAATTAAAAACAGTCATGTTATAACATTTAACAAAGCTACAAAATCAATACTAAATTTATATACATTCTATAAATCTAATCACTTGCGTACTCTTACACTTCATCTTTTCCTTCAAACACCTATCCACGCACTCTGGTTCTATCACGCGTATGTCAATGCCCTTTTTAGACAGTTAAAATATAATAAAAATACATACAAACATAGTGTATATGATAGTTTACCACTCTGGACTTATAAAAAAGTATTTTGTTGCAACAGTGTTAGATAAATAATCTCAGTTTAATATGAGTCTTAGTAGGTCAACAATATATAACTGTATGAAACTATGATCAACATAAGCAATAATACTGTTGACTGATTATAACAGTTGTCAAAAAATACAGGTAAAGCACGTAAAAGTTGGTTTACAGACATTCGTGGTAAACACACACATATTATACACACACTCACAAACACACACATGCACACCGCGCATGTCTTCATAAAAACATGCACATACACTCAGCGAGATAGTTGGGAGACTCCTACATCAAGACAGTCTTGTGTTTGAGGGTCTGGCATTGGCCTCATTTAGCATTGATATGGCAGTAGGGATGAAGGTGTTTTTGTAGCGCTGTGTACGCATTAGTGCACAGCGGAATCTGCGATTAGATGGAAGGAGTTCAAACAGACAGGAAAGTGGGTGGGTAGGGTCTCTCTGAATTCTGACTGCCTTGCTGAGGGCTCTTTTGTGGAACAGTTGTTCCAGAGTCGCCTGCTTCTTGCCAACTATCTTGCTGCACACACTCTCTATTCCACACAACTGATTTTTGCTCTTCACATTCAATCCCTTGAACCAACAGATAAAAGAAAAGGTTAGAATAGACTCAATAAACGCATGGTAACACATTTCAATGATATGAACGATGACTGAGCGACAAGCTACAGAAGATTTTGATCGATGACACGCTCCCACTCTGACCTGAATTTGACAGCAGACGGATAGACAAAAGCTTAAGATTCAGACAGCCATGCACAAGAACCACACGCTACAAAAATTCATTTATTCCATCTTCAATTTATATTTTCAACTCCCAGATGAGGCGTTAGATGCTGGTGCTGTCACTCTGACAACGGTTTCAGTGGGCCTTTTTCTTTTGTGATAATCAATATTTTTAACCTTTGTTGTCATTGGGTTTTCGTCTTTAGTTATATTGATAGTCTGTGATATAGTATTACTTTGTAGGTATGATTACAGTAGAATTAAAGTATAATTAAAGTATAATTTCTAGCGATGTGTGTGTTGTAGACTTCCCCTGTTACACAGTCAATGCACTGTTTGTAGGCTTCATTTTAGTAGTACGTGGTTATAACGCTGCAGGTGATGACATGATGTCAATAAGTGATGTGAATCTGTTATTTGTGCTTTTTTTTTTTTTTAATTAATTGATTTTACAAACACACAATCATGCTTGTAATTTCTTTTTTTTAGAGATGAACAAAGACGTATTGTATTGTATTTTGTCATTGTGTCTGTCATCATCATCATCATCATCATCATCATCGTCATCATCATCACCACCACCACCCCACCACCCACTTCCACCACCACCACCACCATAATCATCATCATCATCATCATTATCATCATCGCCAACCTTGTTCTGTTGTTTTTTGGGGGCAGTGGGGCCTTGTGTGCGAGAACGAAGCGCTGGCAGATGTGTCGCAGTCGTTGCTGCTGGTGGGAATGATGGTAGGGGCGATGTTGTTCACGTTGCTGGCAGACAAATTTGGACGCAAGCCGTTCCACATCGCCTGTCATGTGGGTCTTCTGGCCGTCGGTATAGGCCTGGCCTTCGTGCCCAGTTTCGCCGCCTTCCTACCTTTGCGATTCTTCATTGGCGCCTTTCAACAGGTGAACTTCGTCTGTTTGCTTCCTTTAATTAAAAGGCCCATTTCAAAGTCTTTTTCTACTGTTGGCCATAACGGGTTTACCCTATAATTGGCATTGTTATTACATTACACAATGAGAACGACGACTTTCGTTGCTCAAACCAAACGCTAAAGTTTCGGATTTCTTTAAATTTGGGTTCTGACAGGGAGTGATTCCCCTTGATTAAAGATACATCGAATACTATACCCTTGTGACCTTTGATCCTATTTTGGAGTGAACAATGAAGCTGAAGAGTGTGTCTTTGGTGTCCATTTTATATACCTAAAATGAAAAACCTGACCGAGCAATTATTTTCATTGGTTGTGTCTCTTACCGCCTTTTGTAGATGCTATTTTTAGTTCTAGAATGTTGGCTGACTAATCAGTCTGACAAGCGCATTGAACTCAGGTGTGATTTCAGGGCACTGGCCTGACAAGCGGAATTTTATGCATGGAATTGGTGCCAGCGAGATACAGGGCAGTGACGAGCGTGGCTGGCGCGTTCCTGTGGGCCTTTGGCATGCTGCTGCTGACGTTCCTGTCCTACCTCTTACGAAACGTGTCTTGGAGGTATCTGCAGCTCGCCATCGCCTGCTTCTCTGCGTACAGTTTCTTGCAAATATGGTAACTATAGAATTTGGATATATTTTGGGCTATGAATTTTCTGTTAAAGAAGTCAGTTCCTTACCAGTTCTGTTGCCAGCTAGCGAATTTGTGGACCCCTTTTTTGTTGTTGTTTAAACCTCATGAAGATGCTCTTTCCTATAGCACTTCAACCGGGTCAATTGTTTGGGAGACGATGCGCCAAAATGTACCACTTTGCTATTGAGGATCCACTATATGCGTTCAACTTGTGTGGTGTCCTCTGTGGTTGGTCCGACAAAGGCACCTTCATATAAAAACGGGAGAAACAGCAGCAACAAATAACAACAACCACAACAGCTGCAACAGCTGCTGCAACAAAACAGGCATATTACCTCTCGAACCCATTTACGCGCGCGCACACACTAACACACGCACGCACACACACCACACAGGCACGCACGCACATTCACACATCTATACATCATTGTGCGAGTGAATCTGTGAATGATATTTTGAACATAGTTTTTATTTGCTTGTAACATTTTAAACTGTATGAATTTCTATTGTTGGGAAAATAAAGTTTTCCGATTTTGATTGTGATTCTGATGCACTCACCCACACTATAAAAAAAAAGATTAACAAATACATAGATCTAAAGAATTGAATAAAATTAATTAATTAAAGAAATTACTAGATTACTAATAACTATTATTATTAACTAACTAATAACTAACTAAATAACCAAATGATCCCTTGTCAAAATAATCATTATAGTCTAGTTTCTTTGGTGGTCAGGTTTACGGACGAGTCACTTCGCTGGTTGGTAGCCAACGGCAAGATACGAGAGGCGGAGCGAATCTTGAAGAAAGCTGCCGCCATGAACAAGGTCGACGAAACTAAGGTGATGACCATCTTCAGGACCAAAGTCCTGCACATTCAACATGACCTTAACAACGTACTTGACAATATGACAACAGAGCCTGATGGCGCCGACCAGATGACAATGGTCTCGGAAACCGGAAATGGCGTCAAACTCAAAGAGTCCGAGCTGCCCAAATATGGCGTCCTGGATTTCTTCCGACATAAGTATGTGTTCCTGTGCGTCATCATCAATGGATTCGCTTGGTAAGCTGTTGCCTGAATATTTATTAGTTAGTACAACGCGTACATGCTGGTCGATTTCGTGACAGAATTTGTTTACTTATTTATTTATTCATTGTAATATCGTACCAGAAATATTTCTGTTTTGTGACAGGCAGGCACACGCTTTAAACACCTAATTGCTAAGCGGCCATTTTTGTTTCAGGATTGTTAACGCGATGACGTATTACGGGTTGTCGATGACATCAGTGTCGCTTGCTGATGACATGTACCTGGGTTTCTTTCTCAGCGCCTTAGTTGAGATTCCTACCTGTCTTGTTTTCATTGGACTAATAGAAAGGTAAAGGGTAAAACTAAGGCAAGATAAGATATTTTTAGATATTAGATTAGATGAGATTAGATCACATAGACAGCCATGATTTCAAGTAGACCATCTTTCACATTCGCACAATAATCCACATTCGCACAATAATCCACAGGGAGATAGAACGAAAGACGTCAACAGGATCACCAGTAACAAGACCGACGGTTACGTTTCTATAAATTGTTCGTAACAGTGGGCGGTTTTATTCACAAAGAGAAAAACAGAATCGTTCAATCTTTGAGAGTCGACGGCTCAGCCTATAGATAGATCGACCCGATCGCCACCAAATGGACAGTCTAATAATGGGGCTGGATGCAGTCAATCTGAAGTAATAAATGTTACGACGACGACGACGATGATGATGATGATGATGATGATGATGATGATGATGATGATGATGATGATGATGATGATGATTGTTGTTGTTGTTGTTGTTACTTGTGCAGTCTGGGACGGAAGAGACTATTGGACATATTCCACATTATGGCTGGCCTTTCACTTCTGCTGTCCGTTGCTTTGCCCTCATTTCTCGGTAAGTTATGTCAAGGTCCCAAAATCCCCTTTTTCCAATGTGCCGCCGGACTAAGGCCGCAGTGATACCTACAGCTGAAGGGCGCCTGTATCTGAATACGAGAGCGTCTTTCTATAGAGCGGCCCCCCCAGTCTCTGCTCTATTATATTTAAAACGGACCTAACCCGTCAAACACGCAATCTGTGTGTTAAAGTGTATATACCCATACTACAGTCTAAACGCGTACCCTTTTTCTTTAGGACGGGACTCGGGCCAGCAAAATTCACGTATGCGGAGACTGCCGAGTGCCACTGAAAACGCAACGGGGAAAAAAACCAACAACAACGGAATTTCCATTCCTACGTCACAAACCTTGAAAATCACCGGTGGTCTTGACAGGAATGTGTTACACTCGATATGATGTTAGTGTTTTTTATCAGTAGTAGATTCAGCCCCAATGCGTGAATTCTCCTGATGAGTGTAAGTTCGGATTCGATTATCCACGCAGCCTGCTCACTCATCAACAAGTCAGGAGTCGTCGTATGAAGTTTTCCACTTTTATTCAGCACACATCAACAACTGCATACAATCGCTCAATCGCTTTTCCACTCTCAACTTTTACTTTCCAACTCACTATCAACAGCACACTCAAAACAGTGCGGCACATAATTATATAGCCTCTCTCTTCTCCCGAACACCTTGGAACAATCGCGTATGACGCAATTTAACCAATCGCTCTATACTTCGTCATCACTGTCTTACGTCATACATCTTTCTTCACGTTCCAGGAATGTTCTCACACATCTACATTTATCGGGAATCTTCGATCGACCGTAAACACGCAAATCCAGAGAATTCTCCAATAATATCGACTAACAAAAATTATCAACGTTATACAAAGCTTCTTCTAACAACAATGCAAACTCAAATTAAAGGTAAATACACTCTATTACTGCATGCTTTGCAAAATAAAACGAACAGATCTATCGCGCGCACTTCAGACATACTTTCGTTCGCGTTTCAACGTAACAGAATGGATCCATTGCCTTTTGTACATTGCTGTCGGTGCATGGTAATACCACATCTTGCGACTGCATGAAATTTTTCCCTGACCGGAATTTTGACGGGTGGCCACGCCTTATGAGTTTAGTGGCCACATTTGGCTTATGTTTTACGACTTATGCATTGTGTCGGGGGTAGTTGCGCCATGTTTATCACGGTCTAGTTCGAATTTATAAACGTTTGTAGCTGTGTATTCTCATTACAACAAGGCTTTTTCATGACAATGTAATGTACTCTTTCACGATTTGACTATAATATGAAACAACTTTATTAAGAACGACATGCGCCAAGTCGTGTGTAGCAGACAACCTTTGTTGCGTGTAATCAAGCGCGTGGGAGGACTTTAGGTTGACCTCTACACTCGTGATGTCACACTCTCGGTCCTGATTGGTCCTCGTAAGACCGGCTTATTTATTTTTGCAGAAGAAATCAAACATACGCTATCCTATGACTATCTACTAGCGCCAAAACCTGATAATTGCAAATATCATGAGATAATTACAAATATCATGGGATAATTACAATCACCGAGGGATTTCTATGGGCACTCCGATTTCCTCCCTCCCTTCAATAATGGTACTAAACGCAGTCAATAAAAAAATTTCAAAAAGAAACTCGATTGTCTTTTCATCTTCCAATAGCGAGCGCGATCTCACTACCTTTACACCATCTGTTTGATTGATGGATGTGTATTTGTTGTGTGTGTATAAGGGTGGATGAGACAGGTGAGTGTGTATGTTGGTACAGGTCGCCGCGCTTTATATAGCATCCAGTATTATTATTAGTATTATAATTACAATTATCAAGTGATAATTACAATTATCATTGACAAATTAAATATATTATCACGTGATCTTATTTAATTTTCAGTTTTGGCTCTAGCAATCCGCCTGGAAATGCGTCAAAACCGAAAATATTAGCCTAATTATCACATAATAATTAAAACTTTCACTTGATAATAACAATTTTTACGTGATCATGCTTAATTCCGGCTAAGGCGGCTACTAGCGCCAAACTTTCATTCACATGTAGGCCTATCAGTGATAATGGTAATTAACACGTGTTCTGTGTAATTCAGATATATGACGGCCTACTAGCGCCAAAACCTGATAATTTGAAATATCATGGGATAATTACAATAATCTATTACATATTTACAATTAACACGTAAAAATATAAATTATCAAGTGAAAATTAAAATTTTCTGTTTAGGCATATTCCAGACGGATTGCTAGAGCCAAAACTGAAAATTAAACATGATCGCGCGAAAATATTTGTAATTTT
Organism: Oncomelania hupensis; assembly: GCA_036898135.1. Lineage (NCBI taxonomy): Eukaryota > Metazoa > Mollusca > Gastropoda > Littorinimorpha > Pomatiopsidae > Oncomelania > Oncomelania hupensis. The sequence goes on from CM072527.1 coordinate 1,693,884, forward strand.
TCAATGATAATTGTAATTATTCCTTAACAATTGTAATTATCATGATATTAGTAACTATCAGGTTTTGGCGCTTGGAAGGCGTTGCAAATAATGATAATTATTAATGAACACTGTGGATTTACCGGTATCTCTGTAAATTACACAGAACACGTGTTAATTTCAATTATCTCGTGATACTGATAACTCTCGGCTTTGGCGCTAGTGGGCCGTCATACTATCCTTGTACGCAAAGAAATACATAAGAAATTCATTAGCGTAAAACACAAGTGTCCGGGTGCTACAGGTTAATGTGACCAGTCCTTCCAGGCACATTTTGGTGCAACCTGAGGCACAGTTTACATCTGCAATGTCGCTTGCTTGTACCGTTTACTCCTTCTATCATCGTCATCAGCAGCAGCAGGAACGTCATCGTTGTCATGATCATCATCCTTCTTTTTCGTCGATAGCTTCCTTAGATGGTCACTCCCGTCCCTCTCATAAAGGAATTTGTCCTTTCATCATCATCATCATCATCATCATCATCATCATCATCATCATCATCATCATCATCACCACCATCATCATCACCACCACCATCACCATCATCATATGCACCTTTTTCACGTGATAAAGATGGTGTTTATTTTCAGTTGCCAATTGTACTGTGGGTTGCAGAGAGCTCAGCGGTGGTGCGGGGATTCGTAGTGGCGTTCTCGCTGTTGGGGAAATTCGCAATCAGCATCTCCTTCGGCGTGATATTTCTCTACACTCCCGAGCAGTTCCCCACCAACCTGCGCAATGCCAGTATAGGGATGGCGTCCATGATGGGCAGGATCGGCGCCATGATTGCGCCCTACTCCAGAACGCTGGTAAACTTTGGCTGGAGTATAACAGGCTTACTCCCCAAACTCGCATTGTTATTAACCTACATTAATCAATGATAAAAGGGGCTTTCGTTGCTCAAACCAGATAACCGCAAAAGTGTCAATTTTCCATTTCGGGTCTGACAAGGAGTGATTTCCCGTTTTCACATCAAAACCATAGCCGTGTGGCCTTTTCAAATGAAGTGAAAGCATTTGTATTCCACAAAAAAGGAAAATTAATGGATCTCTAGTACACATAAGCAACGATGTACACGCGCGCGCGCGCGTACACACACACACACACACACACACACACATAAGCCTATATACCGGTAAAAACATAAACATGTTTCATCCTTCCTGTTACACGTTTTTTTTTAAAATTTTTATCAATAGTTGATTCAGCCCCGATGCTTGAATCTTGATAAGTGTAACTCAGATTCGTTTATCCACGCAAATTGTTCACTCAGCAACAAGGCAGGAGTCGTCGTATGAAGTTTTCCAACTTTATTCAGCATACATCAACAACTGCATACAAGATCGCTCAATCGCTTTTTTCCACTCTTTCAAGACGACGCAGTGCGCCGCTAATAACATTCCAGCATGACGCAATAACAGCCAATCAGAATAAAACTCGTCACCGGAACTATGCACTGTCTTACGCTATATAACTTTATTTAGGTTAGAAGAATCTCTTCGCTATTACTAGATTTATCTACATGCTTCGATCGATAGAAAACAAGTAATTCTAGAAAATTCTCCAATAATATCGACCAACAAAAATTATCAACATTATACAAAGCTTCTTCTAACAACAACGCAAAATCAAATCAAAGGTAAATACACCCTGTTATTGCTTGCTTTGCAAAACAAAACGATCGGATCTATCGTGCGCGTCTCAAACGTAACACTTCCATAGTTAAGAACAGCGCCTTTGCTGTTGGCAAGAACACAGGCCTATATTAGCTTTGTGCGTGACATTTGACACAGTACCTACTTCTGCGCCCCTTGGGGTCATGAGCAATCTTGCCGCTGTAGATTGTTCTAACCTATAAAGGGAAAAGGGAAAGCCCCAGTTGAAAACCTGTCTTTCCTTTATAGGCATGACCGATTCACTGCGGCAACAGTACCCCCGTTGGAGTGCCGGGGGTTTCAGTATAAATAGTATCCCCACTTTCTGGAAATTTAGTGCTTTAAATTCCCACTGTCGCTGTCTTCCTCATTTGCTCTTTCCCATTCCTGCTCTGTCCTATCACTCTGCTATACTATCTTCTTCTTCGCTAGATCAATGACCTACCTTTTTTCTTGAAAACTCTTCCTGGACAAGACTCCTTGTTTGTGTATGAGGTCTGTTGGATCAGCTTGGGAGTGTTGGACGCTTTCTGCCGGGTGGTCACTAGGGCTTCCTATGATGTTATTATTTAGCAATATAGGCATTTTATATGTATGTGTTTTGTTGATAATTTATAATGATGTTTGTATTCTATTTTGTTTTTGTAAACAGGGGTTCGCTTAGTTGGGGTAAAGCCTCAGCCGTCCCCTGCGTGGGATGTCTTTATTGTAAAGTGACTGGCCGGTGGAGGGCATTCAATTTTCCCACTAGGGTTGATTCAGCAGATCTTTTATGCGGATCGGGGATTGTCCGGTCCTGATTTGGCTCGGAAGAGTCCGCTGGACCTAAAGCAACAATCAATCAACCTACTTCTGCACTGTAGCTAAATCCAATCAAAGCACTGTCTGGTTGTGCCTTTGACCTTATTTGTGAGTGAACCACGCGGCTTGAAGAATGCGTCTTTGATGTCTGGGGTAAAGTAATATCTTTACGAGCAATCTGTTTTATAATGGTTTTTGTCTCTTACCGGCTGTGGCAGCTGCCATTTTTAGCTCCAGAATGTTGGCCGGCTGGCTAGCCAACGCCTGTTGCTATTAACAGGCACACGAACTACATAATTTATTCATTTAACAAGCAGATATACTTTCCAAAGAGTGTTGTTGCTGTTATTGTAAGCTTTTCTTTTCCCGCAGTGGGGCAACACTTACATTAAAGAATCTGTCGAGAGCGCGTGGTCAAACTGGGACCCTTTAACAAAGAGCGTGGAGTGATACAACGGCTTGCAGAAAGTAGATACAACATTGGCTGGTGAAATGCTCCGCTGTGGCGATCCCCCTTCCTCACCCTCCTTTTTACCACCCTTTCCTCCCCCCTCTACCACAAAACAAGAAGTGTAAACCGAGTTCTAATCTGTGCACGCCGCGCGCACTCATACCATCTCTCACAGCGTTCATGCCCTTAACATGTGAGGACACCAATTCAGGAAGCGCGAGACCCTATTGGCCGATTTAACAACGCGAAACGCGAAGAGTGAATGCCGCTTGTTATCTCTAGTGCGTAGAGATTAGTTTACTCTACTTTTAAGCGTCCGCAACTTCCGGGCCCACATTCGTTGGTTTTACAATGGACGACAATAGGAAGAAAGCCAAGGGTCATTGCTGTTGTGTGTGTCAAAACACCAGTGGCATTGTGGTTAATGGAAAGAAAATGTCCTTACATCGATTTCCAGCAGACCAGCAAGTGGCGAAAGTGTGGAGAAGTCGATGCAAACTTGTCCTCTCAGTCATTGAGGGTCACCCAGTTGTCTGGGGAGTTAGACGATATGCGATGCGCGTCAAGAAAAAAGTGGGCGCTCTGGGCGGCTTGAGTTAGAGCTTAGTCCTCGGGGCCAGCGCCTTGTGCTGGAAAAGCACGCTATTAAAAAAAAACTTAAAACAATTTATAGGTACAAAGATATAAGAAGTCAGAGTGGTGCAGTCACAAGAAAAATGTACACACAAAAATTGTCACAAGAAAACTTTCTTTATTTAAAAAATTAGTATTTATTTATTTATTTATTTTATTTATGTGTTTATTTAACGTTTATTTACATTTGTAATATTGCACACACACACACACACACACACGCGCGCGCGCACCCACGCATACAAAACACACACTTTAAACCGTGGAAAAGTTACACATTTTTTGAAAGTTACTATAAATATATCTACATTATTTATGAATAAACCAATCAACTAATCTCTCTCTCTCTCTCTCTCTCTCTCTCTCTCTCTCTCTCTCTCTCTCTCTCTCTCTCCGTACATTGTCCAACCGATCTACTACTACCTATCTTTCTATCTATATTTCTTTCTTTCCACCTGCGTACCCATCTACTTACCCATCCCTCAATCTATCCATCAATCCTTCAATTTTATCACCTTTTTTCCTTTTGTTGACAGATTCGTTATGTTGCCTGGGGTCCAGGAGTTATTTTTGGCGTATGCTGCTTGGTACTTCCGCTGTGCATGCGCTTTGTACCGGAAACGAGCGGTAGAGAACTCCCGACCACTATCGAGGAAATGACACTGTACATCACCACCCCGTACAAAATACCTAAATATCATCGCAAAACCACCAAGCCCGGCGATCAGAACCACACAAGGCCATGTGATCCACTGTAATTGGCCTAAACACTACCTTTATTTGCAGTTAAACAAGTTATTCTTAAACAAAAACATCTCTCCAGATGACAATAAACGGATCAATATTCTACCTCTTACCGACAGACTAAAATTTAATAAAGGTGTTTTCATGCACAAGGTCCTTTGTGGCAGTGCACCTCCCTATTTTTCTTATCTTTTTTCCACAAAAAAAAGCCAGATCGTCCACAAAATTAAATGTTCCAAGAATTGATCTCTTCAAAACTAGTCTAGCCTATTCCGGATCCACTTTGTGGAATAACTTTCCTGAAGATCTCCGCACTCCAGCATCTAAATTTACATCATTTAGAACACGTCTCTTAAAACACCTTAAAAATGAAATACATATTAATTGTTAATGTTGTTGATTGATATTAACAACATTAATTTGATTTCAATGGTTTGAAAATGATTGTATCTAATGATGACTATATTTATTTGATGTGAATGTTATAACATTGAGTTGTATTTAATTGTTATTGTTAAAGCCCCAAGGGCAAGATGTAAAAAAAAGCGCATCCAGCGCTTACTCTTTTACCCTTGCAAAATAAAATTGTTATCTCTCTTTCTCTCTCTAGCTCTCCCCTCCAAGAATTGTACGAATTGTATGTAAAAATGGGTTTGGTGTTGCCTGGATCTCTCAAAGTCTTGCCCACGGAGGATGGTTTATAGCCTATCAACGGAGGATGGTTTATAGCCTATCAACGGAGGATGGTTTATAGCCTATCAGAATGTTGAGACAGACTGCACTGATTGCCTGTTTCAGGCAACACTGACACGCACAAATTTCATGTTCACCTAAATACCGTTGGTTGTATTCCTTCAAGAGTTTTTGTGAAGCTGAAAACAATTCAAATTTTTATTACAAAACAAATGGCACCGAGATTCTTTAGCGAGATTCAGGATCAGAGCTGAAAGTCTGTCGATATTGGATGTCCTCTTTGTGGTCATGCATTGAAAGATGAATATGTGGTTTGTTTGTACGCATACATTTCACAACTATCCCAAATATATGACGGTATAATTTGTCACAGCAGCAGGTAACAAAACTTGCTTGCAAGAGCTGCTTAAATAGTATAAACAGTAACAATACTTTCTCAATGATGCTGTACATGATGTAGTGCGAATGTTGTGATGATGCGTACGAACGATGTGTGTAAGCGCATTGAGTTGTTATTCTAATAAAAAATGCGTTGTATAAATGCAATTTATTATTATTTTTAAGGATAAAAATAAAATAAAGAAATTGGCTAAATTTGTTCTAGAGAGCGTCACATACTAGAGATGTAGATAAAAGCATTCAAGATAACTGCTGTTATTGTTAATAATATTTCGTTTGGGTCAAACTCTATATAAACTTAAGGTTGTATACCTGCTTATCCAGATTTAGTAATGTACGATGTAACTGAGATAGAGATAGAGTGGTCACTTTGTCCCGTTTCACCAAATGTGTGTCCGTACGTGTTGTGGGCGAAACAAATAGTGTTTGTATGTTTTGATCACGCACAATGAAAATGTAATTTTGTTTTTATATTTGTAGGATCATATCTAGTTATAGGCTGCATGCATGAATTGTACATTTATATTTATACGTTGTTTTTTGTTTGTTTGTTTGAATTAACATTAGATATTTATTATTTATAGGCTTAAATGTTGAAATGTTCCTAAAATGTTTGGTAAATGGTTTTAAAGGACTAATTCCAAACCTGACTTTTATTTTTGCAATCGGTAAAGATGCTGGACAACATAAGACATGCCAAAATTGACGGTTCAAACCCGTTTCGTTACCAAAGGGGATGAAAGAAAGAGGAGAAACTCCTTCATTACGATTGTAAGCGTTTTTGTCGGTTATCTCCCATAGGTTTGGTATATCCCTTGTCAGTAAGCTGGTTGAATGTATTGCTCATTCTTTTGTTTGTTTTATACTTCTTTCTTATATGCCTTTATTTATTTATGTTTAGCCTTGCTGTGTTTCCTACTTTGTGTTTTAAAGTTACATCAAGAGCATTTTTTTAAATGTTGCTGTTGCTGTTTATATATAATATATACGCGCGTGTGCGTTTTTTTAATTTTTTTATTTGTGTGGGTGTGTTTGTGTGTGTGGCTATTTTCAAAACATCGGGACAATTTTCAATAGGCAATCTAATTGGGCAATTTTCAATAGGCAATCCAAAAATAGGCAATCTAAATGGGGCAATTTTCAATAGGCAATCTAAATGGGGTAATTTTTAATAGGCAATCTAAATGGGGCAATTTTCAATAGGCAATCTAAATGGGGCAATTTTCAAGAGGCAATCTAAATGGGGCAATTGAAAATAGGCAATCTAATTGGGACAATTTTCAATAGGCAATCTAAATGGGGCAATTTTCAGTATGCAATGTAACTGTTGTCATGTGGCTGAATAATTTGTATTCTGTATTCTGAGTGAAGGTGCTTAGCGTTGATAATGAAATTTCAAATTCCTTGTTTATGTCAGCTTTTTGGGATGCGCTCGCAAATGCGACATTATATCAAGTTCTCTATCAGAGTGAGATGAATTAATTTTCGTTTTGCCGCCATGTTCTTAACCCTTAGGAGACGATCAAGCCGATCTATCTGCCCTACCTGTCTGTGCCAAAAAGGCAAAGGGGCCGATACCGGACGATAATCGTCTCGGATTCGCTCTCAAAGAACGAATCCGGTTAATCGGATGCTATGTGTCTACAAACGAACTTCCCGTTTTGCAACTGATCGTTATCGGTGATCGTTTTGGTAGATTTATTGTTACCGTGCGAAAGATGCATGACCACTGTACCAATCGTCCACTATAGCAGTGTAATCTTATCTGATGTGTTTGTATGTGTGTGTGTTTAATAAAATGAAAGTGAATGCTCCTGTTAGCCTTTTTAAAGCTGACACAGTGATAATGATGTGGATTGTAAGCCATATATTTCCTTCCAAGTGTATTGGAGTAAATAGATGGTAACAACCTTGTATATTTTCACAAAATACACATTCATGGACTTCTTTCTGATACATTTTGTAAATTCAGTCTATTTACTTTCAGAAAATGTAAACTTTTCTTTACTGGTGTGCAGGTTTGTGCGTGCGAGAGGATCTTCTGGGTGGATCTGAATGACGAGCAGAGTGTTGTGGGTTTTGGGTGTCAGGAAGAATACCCCCGTTGGGGTGCCGGGGGTTTCAGTATAAATAGTATCCACACTTTCTGGAAATTTAGTGCTTTAAATTCCCACTGTCGCTGTCTTTCTCATTTGCTCTTTCTCATTCCTGCTCTTTTCTATCAATCTGCTATACTATCGTCTTCTTCGCTACACCAGTTTCCTACCTTTTTTCTTGAAAACTCTTCCGGGACAAGACTCCTTGTTTGTGTATGAGGTCTGTTGGATCAGCTTGGAAATATTGGACGCTTTCTGCCAGGTGGTCACTAGGGCTTCCTATGATGTTATTATTTAGCAATGTAGGCATTTTATATGTATGTGTTTTGTTGATAATTTATAATGATGTTTGTATTCTATTTTGTTTTTGTAAACGGGGGTTCGATAAGTTGGGGTGAAGCCTCAGCCGTCCCCTGCGTGGGATGTCTTTATTGTAAAGTGACTGGCTGGTGGAGAGCTTTCGGTTTTACCACTAGGGTTGTTTCAGCAGATCTTTTATGCGGATCGGGGGTTGTCCGGTCCTGATTTGGCTCTGAAGAGTCCGCTGGACCTAAAGCAATAATAATGTAATGTAATGTAATGTAATGTAATGTAATGTCAGGAAGAATGATTAGCTGAGGCTGTGAGTGTCTGAATGAGTGTGACTTTCTGAAAACAGGAGTTTCCGCGCACTTAGCTGTGGCATGAGGGCCTTTCTGCAATGTGGAGACAGAGATGTTACCGTGTTCTGATGTGTTGGAGATGAATTGTGTGGGGTTTGCCTGTGGGTGACATGTGGTGGTGTGTCAGGTTTGTGTGTTGTAGGAAGGAAAGTATGAAGATGACTGTCAAGGTCAGAGTCAATAATATCTTCTGTTTCAAGTCTTTTGAGCTTTCGCACAACTTTGTCACGCAGATGAACGGGAACCCTACTGTGTTTGCGGGCTATCGGCGGTACAGATTTGTCAATATGAATCTTGACCTTGTGATTTTTCAGTTTTCCCACACCTCGTGAGAGACAAGTATACTGTTCCAAGATCTGATTCGGCGAGTGTGGCATTTAAACATGATTGACAACTTGCAGCACACCTAACTGCAACGCAGTGTTTTTACCAAGCAGTGCTGCTAACCAACCGTGACAACAAGAAATTCGGTCCGAACACGTTCTGAATTATGGTGTTGAATGTCAGCAATGATGCTCTCTGTAAAATGAATAGGTGGGGACATGTATGGGTGAAGCAATCTGTTGCATTTTGTAGTTTTTACCCCTTTCACTAGTTTCAGTTTATGTTTATTGGCGTCATTTCCATTCAAAACATTTCATGATGCACCAGAATCGATCATCATTACATTACATTATTATTGCTTTAGGTCCAGCTGACTCTTACGAGCCAAATCAGGACCGGACAACCCCTGATCCGCATAAAAGATCTGCTAAAACAACCCTAGTGGTAAAACTGAAAGCTCTCCACCAGCCATTCACTTTACAATAAAGACATCACACGCAGGGGACGCTGAGGCTGTACTCTAATTTATCGAACCCCCGTTTACAAAAACAAATTGGAATACAAACATCATTATAAATTATCAACAAAACGCATACATATAAAATGCCTACATTGCTAAATAATAACATCATAGGAAGCCCTAGTGCCCACCTGGCAGAAAGCGTCCAATATTCCCAAGCTGATCCAACAGACCCCATACACAAATAAGGAGTCTTGTCCCGGAAGAGTTTTCAAGAAAAAAAGGTAGGTGACTGGTCTAGCGAAGAAGAAGATAGTATAACATATTGAAAAAACAGAGCAGGAATGAGAAAGAGCAAATGAGAAAGACAGCGACAGTGGGAATTTAAAGCACTAAATTTCCAGAAAGTGGGGATACTATTTATACTGAAACCCCCGGCACCCCAACGGGAGTGAATCGATCATCATGGAGATCTGTTTACTTAATATGTTGAATGAGGTCATGCTGTACCTATCAGTGTCAATGACAAAAC